>ML782614.1:75856-88289 GCA_009831015.1 Picea engelmannii
TTCTACTCTCAGAAAGTATTTTCCAACAGTTTCATCTTCCTTCATCTTCAGCTGTTCAAATTGTATTCTGTAGGTTTGAAGCTTTGCATCCTTTACCTTCTCATTACCCTCATAACTGCTAATGAGTTTGTCCCACATTTCTTGGCAGTTCCTAGGTGCATAACTTTTACGAATTCTCCTTCTGCAAGCCCACTCAAGATAGCATTCATAGCCTTAGCGTTGAAGCTAAATTCTAGTTTGTCATCCTTATTAGCTAGCACAACTGGCTTTACATAACCAATATCTACCACATCCCAGACATCTGCACCTAAAGCCATTATGTAGGTTCTCATTCTAACTTTNNNNAAGGCAAAGTTTGTTCCATTGAACAGAGGGGCCTTATTGGTTGAATTTCCTTCATGGCTTGACATGTTTAAGCTCTAGGATCTACCCTTAGATAAAAGGGGCCGGCTCTGATACCAATTGTTGGACAACTGAGAGGGGGGGGGGCTGAATCAGTTGTTACCGTGCTTAAACAATTATGCTTATTTCAAAATCTTTACAAGGCACTCAATGATGATCACAATAATGCAGAGAACTAAACAAAGGCACATTCAACATCAGTCACATATATGAGAAAGACAGAGACAGATAATTCCCGAGAAAACCCATACAAGGTAAAAACTTCTTTTTCTTTATATGATAAGTATTATCTACATTCTTTACATTATCATACATATGAGCACCAACTCATTGTGAGGCTACAACCTCTGGTTTTGCAAGCTGCAACTTGCTGAGAGCACCAACTCTCTATTTTCTCTAGCATCCACTAGAAGGAAGCACCAACCCCCTAGTTTCTCTAGCACCAACTCCCTGCGTTCAAGCACCCACTTGAACCTTTGAGGACACCAGTCCTCCCTAGCACCTCCCAACCACACTGGTATATAAATTCCTTGTTACTAAAACGTATTACAGTGATATAAAGTTATTCAATGGCTTACCAGCCTTGTCGATGTTCTGTTATACTACTCTGCTCTGTCTGCAGCAGTGTCTTCTGCACACCCTTTGCACTTTCTGTTCTTTTGCCTTTTATACTCTCTGCACCATATCCCTTCAATGCAACCTTCCTCTACTGTGCATTTCTGCACCTACGCTCTGTCTCCTTGCTCACACTTGAATAATTCCCCACAACCAACAACACTAATCTCTTCTTTGTTTAGCATTCTTATAGTCTTTGTTGTCTTTGTGCATGCAATATTCACAATGCCTCTGCATGCTCACTCCGCGCCAAATTCCTCCACAACTTGAGTGCTTTGTCTAATCATCATCGTGACTCTTCAGCTTCTCTGGTCGTTTACCACTCGTTCAACATCACTGTATGTTATACTGAGATTCCTCAGCCTCTCTGGCAGTTTGAGACTCTTTGTCTTCTCTGTGACAGTCGAGCTCACCTTCTCTGTTCCAGTTACATGCCTCAGTGCTCATCCAGCTGTCAATCGCCTCCACGAACATCTTCATCCCTCTTGAAGATTCCTAGAGACTCTTCACCTCCTCTATCAATCATCCCGAAGTGTCTTCGAGTCCTCTGGCAGAAACCATCAGTGGTTTCTGGTAGTTACACTGTGTCGTGCTACAGTAGCCCTCCGATCTTGTTCAAATTCACCTGCACCGTT
Source organism: Picea engelmannii (assembly GCA_009831015.1). Taxonomy (NCBI): domain Eukaryota; kingdom Viridiplantae; phylum Streptophyta; class Pinopsida; order Pinales; family Pinaceae; genus Picea; species Picea engelmannii. The sequence continues at coordinate 77,509 of ML782614.1, forward strand.
GGATTGATTCCATGGGATCTTGCATTCATTTCGGCATCTCGACATTCAACAATTCGGCATTCGTGTGACCATGTGTTTCGACATTCCCAGTCGCGATCCTCGAAAAGGAGCTTGGTTGCTCTAGCTCTTTCCTCCATCTCTCGCTGATGTGACCAAGGGCTGTGACCACAACCTTATGCATAAGGCGCTTTCGCAATTTTGCATTTTGTGAATATGGAGATGAGGCATCTCGACTCTCCAAGTCGCGATCCTCGAAACCCCGAAATGACGTGGGATCAACGGTCCCGATCAACACTTGATCTGACGGCTCAGATCATTTCGCGATTTCGCATTTCGTGATTTCAACATTCTTGATGTTCAGTGTTCTTGTCACTACAAAGTCCCGATCCACGAAACTCCGAAATGGGGTCGGATCAACGGTCCATATCACATTTTGATCTGACGGCTGCGATTAAGTCGCGATTTCGCATATCGCAATTTCTGGATTCCTATAGTTATTATTCTTTGACATCTCCAACTCTCGATCCACGAAACTCCGAAATGGATTGGGATCAATGGTCCAGATCAAACCTTGATCTGATGGCTCAGATTAAGTCGTGATTTTGCATATCGCGATTTCGGGATTCTTGTGGTTAATATTCTTTGACATCTCCAACTCTCGATCCGCAAAACTCTGAAATGGAGTTTACTTCGGGGTTTCACATTTCGTGAATTCAGCAGGTTAGGGAACCCCATTCCTTTGACTTTCCAGTCAGCGAAACGACGATCTTTCGGCACGTGTCATACTCGAAGATGGACGGTCCTCCTTCTTTCGGGATTTTGTAAGCCCGCTTCTCCTAGCACTTTAAAGAACGTGCAGGCTCTCCTGTATCCAACGGTGGTCGGACCCTGCGCTCGGATCTAAGGCTCGAGATCTATCCTCCTCTTTAGCGCGCTCTTCTTGTCTACATTCAGATTTGACGGCCATCGGGAATTCAGGATGGAATCCAACGATCATTGACGCTTCTCCCCCCAAGCTTACTCATCCTCCTTACTTGGGAGAATTTCTATGTGTCAAAGGCCTCGACCTTTGATCCGCCTGAGATCCTGAGTACGCTATCTCTCTTGAGCTTTGGCAGTGAGTTAACCTCAAACCCTGGTGCACCTACGCACTGCATTCGACTCTGCGCTAATTCCTCCTAAGCTTACTTTGTCCTTGTTTTGTCTTCGCTGCATACTCTGATCTTGCCATCAATGACAAGCACATACTGGCTGTAAAGCATGCCAACCATCCTCTGCACTATCTCTTATGATCTTATCGAGCTTGCTCTGCAGCGTTTTCCCAAAATACTTCTAGTGCCCATCTGTTACATTCTTCCTATACTCATGCCATCTTTGTTCCTGTACTTGCCATCAATGACAAGCATATGCTGCCTATTAAACATTTGCCAACAACTCCTTCCCAAGTTGAGAACTTATATACTTTGTCTGTCAAAGGAACCCCCAAATACTTGGTTGGGAGTGTTTTCCGTTCAAAGCCTAGAATGTTGGTCAAATTCCTTTGGATAGCTGGGTTGGTATTAAAAAAAAGATCATCGACTTGGAGTGGTTAATCTCAACGCCTGAAGCTTCTCCAAAATCTTCTAGGATGCGTTTGTAGGCTTTGGCTTCTTTGACCGTGGGTATGCCGTGGAGGAGTGTATCATCTACAAACTGTTGGTGGGTTGAAGTAGGGAAATTTTCGAAGGGTTTGAGCCGTGTTATTTCTCCAGTTGTTGTTGCGCTCTTTATGCTCCTGCTGAGGCCTTCCATCATCAGAATGAACAGGAAGGGGGCCAGCGGGTCGCCTTGTCTGATCCCTCTGGTGGGCCAGAAAGGTTTCGCTGGAGCTCCATTGATTAGTTGCGAGTAGCTTGTTGTGGATACTAGGCTGATAATCCAACTGATTCAGTGTTGGGTGAAACCAAAGGCTTCCAAAGTCTTGATCATGTAATGCCAACTAATTTTATCATAGGCTTTTGCTAGGTCTAGTTGTATTAACATTCCCCCCCTCTTCTGAAGTTTTAAGGTGTGAATGATCTCATGAGTCTGGATAATATTGTCCATTATTTGTCTATCTTCCACAAAGCCTTCCTGTTCTTGCGATATCAATGAAGGTAGGAGGGGTTTCAATCTATTTTCTATGACTTTGGAGATAATCTTGTAGATCACGTTACAAAGTGCTATAGGTTTGTACCAGTCCGGGATTTTGGCTTCATTTTATTTAGGGATTAGGGTGATTATGGTTGTGTTTAGTGCTTTAAGGATGGAGGCAGACCTTCTAGAGCCCTCTACTACCTTATAGATGTCATATTTGACAATTTCCCAGCAGGCTTTGAAGAACTCCACAATGAAACCATCTGGACCTGGCGCTTTCCCACTGGGCATTTCCTGGGAGAGCTTGATCAACTTCTTTCGTGGAAATAGGTTTGTTCAGGAAGATGTTTTGTTCCTCGGTAACCAGGTGTGGAATATGCTGGGTTATCTTCTGGATGGCCTCCGATCTGTCTTGATGAGGTTCTTGGGCTATCCCATGGAAGTGGCTGACCAAAGCGCTTTCGATCTCTTGATGCGACTCGCGCTCAATTCCATCCTGGTCCTTGATCTTCAGTATTTTGTTATGGGCTCTTCTGGCCATGGTTGTTTTGTGGAAGAACTTGGTGTTCCACTCTCCTTCCTTTAGCCATCGGATGCAAGACTTTCTTCTGTTGTCCCTTTGTTTGTTTGGTCCCTTCCTTCCATCGTATTCCAAGTCTCCTAGGTATTTTCTGTCGAGGTTTTATTTTTCTTTTTATTTGCTCTGTTCCTGGGGTTCGAGGTTATAAACTGTTCCTCGTCTTGCTGTGTTTTTGGATTTACCGCTTCCTACCTTTTGTTTAGAGAGCACTCTCTGATCAAGTGTCCATGCTCATGGCATCGTCTGCATCTAAAGGAGATCTGTTCGTAATGTATGTTTTCGATCCATTCCTCATCCATGAATTCCATACTTATGGCTTTTGAGAGTGCTCCAGAAACGTCCATCTCTATACAGATTCTTGCATACGATGTGTATCTTCCGTTCCCACTTTTATCGAATGTCCATTGGGATACACATTTTTTTTTCCTGCACAACAAGAGTTCCAAGTTTCCAATAAGAGTCACACATTTCTTCTCCACTTATCACCCTTGGTTTCTTTTCTAATATTAATTGGATAGGTGTTTTTTTTCGTACAATAAGTATATTATTAATTTAATTTATTTCAATTTATTTCTAATATTTGTAGCATGTACATATTAATCATTGGTACTTAGTGCTCTTCCTTGATTTTGTTTGAAGGAACCATTTTTTTCATGACTTTTAAGAATATATTTGGTTTCAAATTTGAAATTGTAATTCCACAGAATTTGAAATTGTAATTTTGTCCAATTAAAATTCGGTTTTGTGATTTCAAATTACAATCTATTTTTTTTTAAATTTCAATATCCTTCAAATCATCAACATTTCAAATTAAATAATGAAGTTATGAATATTTGGAATCACCATATGTCAACAAAGGAGTAAAAAGGGTTTATAATAAAGTTTTCAATATTTGAAAACCCTGGATACATAGATCTTAATGATAAAGAAGTTTATAATGAATGAGTTATAAACTATTCATTATATTTGATGTATAGATTTTAATGATAAAAGGGTCTATGATGAATGAATCATTATCCTTGATGTATGGATTTTAATGATAAAGGGGTTTATAATGAATGAGTTATAAAATAATCATTTTATGAGTGATTTTTTTTTTTTAATTTTCATATGAAATGTGCAGATTTAATAGGTTGTGATTTTTTTTTTTAATTTTCATATGAAATGTCCAAATTTAATAGGTTTTAAATTACATATAGATTTTCAATTTCAATGAACAAGGTGTCAACTTTCCTGCATGACAAAACATGTCCGTTCTTCATTAAAAAGGGTGATTAAAATGATTAAGATAATAATAACAGATTAAAATGATAAGATCCCAAAAATCTGAATGTTCCAGGGGTTTTTAGCAAGCTGAATCTATTTTTGCATTCACAAATGGATTTTAAATAACAAAAAATAGTGATTTCATACAAATTTACGCTGCCAAATTTCCATGAAAAAAACCATTTCATAGAACAGTTAGACAATTCCGATGTAACAAATCATTTCGTAGAACAGTTAAACAACACCATTTCTCTCCAAATTTCCAAATTGTTATAAAACCTGAAAGTATAATAAAATGTAATTAACTGTTATTGGTTTGTAAAACCTGAAAATGTAATTAACTGTTATTCGTTTGACGGTATGGCTGAAAATGTAATGAACTGTTAATGGTTTGATGGTATGGTTTGATAGATTTCTCCGAAAACAATGAATTCTTTCTTAGTTGCTGTAAAACCTGAAAATGTAATAAAAATGTAATGAACTGTTAATGGTTTGATGGTATGGTTTGATAGATTTCTCTGAAAACATTGAATTCTTTCTTAGTTGCTGTAAAACCTGAAAATGTAATAATGGTATGGCTGAAAATGTAATGAACTGTTAATGGTTTGATGGTATGGTTTGATAGATTTCTCTGAAAACAATGAATTCTTTCTTAGTTGCTGTAAAACCTGGAAATGTAATAAAAATGTAATGAACTGTTAATGGTTTGATAGATTTCTCTGAAAACAATGAATTCTTTCTTAGTTGCTGTAAAACCTGAAAATGTAATAATGGTATGACTGAAAATGTAATGAACTGTTAATGGTTTGATGGTATGTTTTAATAGATTTCTCTGAAAACAATGAATTCTTTCTTAGTTGCTGTAAAACCTGAAAATGTAATAAACTGTTTGATGGTAGGAAACAACGGTTAAATCTGGAAAACAAAAATAGATGAAGGGATATGTTTTTATTAAGTCTTAGTTTTGATTTCTTGATTTCAAAATAATGTAACATTGGAAAAATGTAATTTCCATTCCCATATCATAAAATTTACATTTTTCCAAAATTTTGAAAAAATAAAACAAACAACTGATATAATTTCCATTCCCATATTATAATTAAATTTAAATTTTTCCAAATTTTTGAAAAAAAAAACAAATAACTAACCCAAGTGATAAAATGACCCATAATAAAATGGATAAATGGTACGGAAAATAGTTATGAAAACCAGTACATGCCTTGCTATAATGAAAGTTTGCTATAGTCTTTCCCTAGAAGTTTTAATAATCTACCTTACCCTACTTTGCTTTCATCCTTCCTTCGAAATTTAAGAATCTACCCTGCTTTGCAAGTTTTAATATCTACCTTGCAATCCAAGTTACTGAACTACAACTCGCTATAAGAATCTACCTTACCCTGCAGATTCTACTCTCCGCCTTGCAATCCAAGTTGCTGGGCTACAACTCACTATCTATTGCTTAATTAAATAATATAGACTGTTGCATGCATAATTTGTTTTCACAAAATCAATCATGGAAGTTATAAATCAAACTGTTGCATGCCTACTTCTTTGATTTCACAAAATCAATCATGGAAGTTGTAAACCAAAATCTTATAATGAAACCTTCGAAACAAAAATTTGAAAATTAACGATGGAAATTATAAATCAAAATCTTACAAAGAATCCTTCGAAATATTGTTTTTGAAAATCAATCATGAAAGTTAAAATCAAAATCTTACAAAGAAGCCTTGGGAACAAAATTCTGAAATTTGGATCTTATTACATGCATCCTTTCGTTACAGTCAAATTAGATATATAAAACTTCTCCCCCTTCCCCTGTTATTCCCCACTTGAGGTTGGTGTTGGTGTTCCAGTGGTCACTCCGTCTTCCGTCTTGCAGTGGTACTGTTATCAGTTTCTTTGGTTTTCTTTTTCTTGTCTCCAGTTTTCTTCCGTTTCGACTTGGACATTTGCTCCTCTAACTGTGCAATTCTCAGGCTCAGGTTATTGATCAACTTATTCTGCAATTCATTTTTCTTGAACAGATCAACCACCATCTTCTTCAGTCTCCCATTCTCATCTTTTACCTTCACAACGTCTTCTTCAGAATTAGTATCCTCCCCTGCTACTGCCTCTCTGACATCCCCAGTCTCTTTGTACTCTATGCCTTCACACTCAGTCTGCTGTTTATCAGCTGGAATTGTCTCTGCCTCTACCTGCGAGCGATCCAAAGATTTCAACCTCTTGCATAACTGCACTTCACCATCTAAAGCACTGTTGGGAAATTCCTCTTCATCTATCGAATGTCTGATAACCTCTTCAACTGGGCAGGGGATGCTGTGACATCCCGAATCTCTTAGCTCCTCACCAATCTGCCCATCACAACTGGAAACCCCATCTGAGCGTTTCTCGCAATCTATTGAATCTCTCATTGCCTCTTTATCATATGGCTCCAATTCCTGATCCTCAAGCTTGTTTTCCATGAAATCCACTGGTTCTCTGGGTGCAGCCACCTCGGATGACACTCCTCCCCACTTACCATCTGTGCCCATAGAATCATCCTGGGTATGGTTTAAGCTCTCAATTTGCATATTCCAACTTTCAACCTTATCAGAAAGCACAGATACCTCTTCTTCTTGCACCTTTGAATCATTCGCAGAGGCTAGCTTCACTGCATCCACCACCACTTCACCTCTGATTTCTTCTTCATTGAGACTCCTCTCCCGCAACTCTTCATCTCTGATTTCTTCTTTGTTTGGACCCCTGTCCGAGCACCGAGCTTCTCCATTCTCTTCTACAGAGGCAGCCATTTCATCACCATAATTACCATCCTCTGCAGCTTCTGCACCCTCTGAAACGGTCCCTTCTATCAATTTGCCAGCCATTATGGCATCTACCATTTCCTGCAGATTAAGAAGCTCACGAATCACAGCCTTTCTTGACTCCCTCACAAATGAATTCACTCCCTGCAAATCAAAATACATATATATTATATGAAATTTTCTTTCACAGTGTAAAACATTGAAGATGTGAAAAGGATGTTAAGACCTGCTGGCCCTGCTCAATCCCTAGCATAAAATAAAATCAATGAAAAACAAAGACACAAATAAAAAGTTGTAAAAAGCTGGAGAAAAGCATATCGGAATCTTAAAGCCTCCAGAAACTCAAATAAAGCTTTGAGCGAAAAATGGAAGAGGGTTTTCCGCCAAAATTCAAATAGAACTTGCAGCCACACAGAAATTCAAACAGGCTTTGAGTAAAATCGAAATTCAGAAAGGGCTTTGATCCAAACCAAAATTCAGAAAGTGTTTCAAGGCAAAATTTCAAATAGCGCTTTGAACCAGACCAAAGTTCAAATAGCAATTTGGGCAAGGCCAAAAAACCAAAGACCGTTTCGAGACCGAATTCACACAGGGATCGGAGCCAACACATAAACCAGGTTTTGAACAAAATAAGAACTCAAACCAGATTTTGAACCACACGAAATTCAAGCAAGGTTTTGAGCCAAAGTTCAACTAGGGTTTCAAGACAAAATTCAAGCAGGGTTTTGAGGAAACACAGGGCACCAAGATACACACCTGAATTGCGTCAAGTTTAAGCAGTAGAGACATTATCCCCTCGGTGATCTTCAAGTGCTCCTTCTCATTCTGAAGGACGGACTCCACAACTTGACGATCAGCAAGACGTCGCTGTATAGCTTCGGCCTCTGCCTTTACATCCCGTATAACCCTCAAATTCTTCAACGGCGAACCCTTCCGAGCAGAAAACCCTCGGAAAGCCGACTGCATTTTAGTGGCCGCAGAAGTTTCATCCATTCGAGGAGTGGCCGCCTTCTTAATCACGGAAGATGATTTAGGAGCCTCTGAATCAATGGGTATCGAAACAACGTTCTTAGAATCAGGCTTCAAAGGGCTGTTCCCCTTGATCACCGAACTCGAATTTTGCGAGGGATTATTAGTAGGACCGTGGACTGGAACTGTGATCGTCTTCGGCTTAAGCTTGGGCGCGCCCCGATATTCATACTCGGGTTTTGTCGGGGTCACGGTGGCTGCAGCGTAGGGGCGAGAACTGTAAGGACTTTGATACGATCTTCTCTGCGGGAATCGATCCCACGACCTGCCAAAGAAGGGGTATTCCATAGTTTTCTGGCTACTGAGCAATTTAGATGATAGAATTTCTTAACTCGAAACCACAAAAGCTTAAAAATGTTGCTGTGCGTCAAAACACATTCAGCAGAGTGGAATTTTATAGAGGATGACGCGGAAGAAGCGACTTGATTCTCGAACCTTCAAGGAGGCTCCGTACAGTTCTAGAATAATCCTGAACATTCAGAGGAAGCTTTGCTTTTAAGATATTTGAAAATTGAATTTATCCTCGCGCCGAGGATAAAGATTGTCCAGCGCGGACGATCAACGTCACGCGCAACCGTTGTCACTCAAAGCGTTTGGCTTTGCTACCCGTCCGGAGTACGTTCTTCGTGTTTCTAAACCCTCCCAACAGCACATTCTCATCCACGGGGCTTTAGGATTCTTGGTTCAGTGTGGTTTCCATATTTGGAGGTTTGATATACTATACTATATTAATCGGTGTTTAGGTAGATGTAAAAAAAACATAGATTATTATTATTATTTATTGTTATTATAGTATATTTGATGAGTGAGATTGTTAGGATTTTTGGTTTTGATCGGAAAGTTAAAGTGTTGTCAATAGACTGTCGATGTTTCGGATCCAAATTAGGATTCATCTTTAAGACAATGAACTTGGATTAAGAAAATGGGAAAAACTGATATAAATATTGAAAGTGTGGGAAAGTTTTCAATGTGGACTAAGTTTAAAGTAGAATTATTTAATAAACTAAATTATTTGCTAATATTTCTAGGATTTAATAATTTGTTTATTTAAGGTTATAATAGTTTATTATTAATTTAGGGTTTTTTTATCTTGATTTTATGTTCTAGGGTTTAGTTAATAATTAAAAAGTGGATTATTAAATTTATTTTAGGGTTAAAGTATTTTAATCTAAGGTTAAGGTATAAACTAAATAATTAAAAAGAATTAAATGCTTGTTATGAGTTAATATTAGGGTTTTTAAATGTATTTTTTTTTGTTAGAAGATATATAATGGGTTATTATTAATTTAATGTTGTTTATTAATGTCTTCAATTAGATTACTATGTTCTAGGGTTAGGTTATAGGTATTAAGTAATTTATAAGATATTAGGGTTTGTCCTTCTTGTTAATCTATATTCTAATTTTGATATTAATCAATTATGTTCAAAATAGAGTTAGGCTATTTAAGAGGTTATTAGGTTGTCTTAGAATTATAATTAATTAGGAGGGGTTTTGGGTAGCACGTTTTCGTCTATGCATTTCTTGAGAAATTCTTCTCTTAATTTTAACCCTAAGCTTTTCTAGAACTCTAATTTCTTCCAGAGTTTCCCTACTGTATAGGGAAATAATCTGATGAGTGAGATTGTTGTGGTTGGGATTTTCGATTTTGATCGAAAAAGCCACAGTGTGTTGACGTTTAGGATCCAAATCAGGATCCATCTTCAGGATAATGAGTCTCGATTAAAAAAATGAGAAGAGATGATATAAATATTAGAAGTGTGGGAAAGTTTTCAATGTCGGTTAGGTTTAAAATAGAATTATTTAATAAATTAAATTATTTACTAATATTTTTAGGATTTAATAATTTGTTTATTTAAGATTATAAACAAATTATTAAACCCTAGTTTAATAATTTATTCAAAGAGTCTTATTAATATTAATGAATATGATTGTGACTTTAAAAATATATTATTATTGATTGTGACCTTAAAAATATATTATTATTATTATTATATTTTATATTTTATTAGTTTTTTAAGTAAAAAATATAGATCAATCAAATTATTTTCATTTTTTAATTTTAATAAATTTTTTAATAATGTTTTATAATATTAATGTATTAAATTTTTTTTTTTTAAATATAAATTATTTTTTAATTAATTATTTTTTATTGATTGAAAATTACTAAGTGACATTTTACCCTTGAATGTTAAATTGTTATAAAAAAAAATTAAAATTTTAATTTAAAAAAATATAAATAATATTGTGAGTTATGTTAACATTTATATAATATATACTAGCATACCCCTAAACGGGTGAATGACAATGCCCAAATGAATGGATATGGAATATTGTAATCAATTTGTTTGTTTTGAATATACAAGTAAAACTATTAAATTAGCACTGGTTTACCTTAAGTAACTTATTTTTCAACTGTCAAATTTTAAAATTTCAATGATGAAATTTCTTAATATGGTATATACAATTTCCTTTTAAACCTTAGTTTCCCAAATTAGAACCCTCTGGTATATACAAATTCCTTTTAAATCCCAGTTTCCCAAATTAAAACCCAAAACATATCGACATAATTTGTGACTCCTAAATAAGAAAAGCTTAAATTATATTTGTCACTAAAATATTTTAAAATTAACAAAAATGCTTCCTTTTCATGCAAATTTGTTTCATACATATAACTTATGCAAATTTATTTCATACATATGAGTTTAAAAAAATAAAATAAATAAAAATTTCAATTTTTTATATTCTTTAAACTATAAATTTCATTCATAATATTGGATATAAAGATTATCTTCCAAAAAGAAAAAGTGATTTCATGATTTCATATAATGCAATGTATACAATATGTTAAATCTCAATAAGCCAATAACATTTTCAATCCACTCACTCTTCCATTGACCAATTAATTTAATAATATATATATATATTTATAAATATATATATATATATATATATATATATATATATATATATATATATATATATATAT
>ML782614.1:88310-104184 GCA_009831015.1 Picea engelmannii
AAAATGTTTTTTATTTAATTAAAATGAAGAATTTTATAATATAATTTAATTAAAGAAGTATATATATATTTTTCATTATATATTTATTTAACAATAAGATAATAGAAAATAAAATATTATTTATTTAATTAAAATGAATGATACCAAATTATATAACTTTTATATTATAACTTAATTAAATAATTTATTTTTTTTAAATTTAATTATTCATTATTATATATAGTTATTAAAGAAAAATGAAAATGCAAAAGTAATTTGGACTAAGGTATTTACTGAGCTGCAGATCAAAAGGGCTGCATAACCCATCCCAGATCAAAAGGTTCAAGGCATATGTGAAAAGAGCACATGTTATGTGACTACGAAATTGAAACCACATTCCTTATCTAAATTTTGTATATGAAAGAGAGTTCAGAGTAATCAAGATAATGATATATAAATTCATTATATTAAAGAGCAGTTAAAAGTAATCAAGATGGCCTATTTGAAGAGCGGTTAAGAGTAATCAAGATAATGGTATATAAATTCAGTATATTAAAGAGCAGTATTGACCTATTTGAAGAGCACTTAAGAGTAATCTAGATAATGGTATATAAATTCAGTATATTAAAGAGCAGTTAAGAGTAATGGAGATAATGGTATATAAATTCAGTATATTAAAGTGCAATTAAAAGTAATCAAGATAATGGTTTCACATCTCACTGGAGACTCTATTACCCCTTATTTGATTTCACATATATAGTTCATTTCTATCACATACACAATTCATTTCTAATTATTATTATGACTTGCTTGATTTCATTATGCAATATTGAATATTGCATACCCAAAATAACTATTTGAGTAGTAATAAAAATAGATATTTGTTTTTCAAACAGTTTCAAAATAGCTTTAATCATTGTATATGCATTCAATTACAAAGTCCTAGCATTTTCTCCTCCCAAATTTAGATGACAATGTGGAATTAATGTTTTTCTACATAATGGAAAAATGATTAAATCTTAGAATACTAATAAAAATAGCTAAAATATGTATCTTTCTACAACTTATGAATAGTCAATATATTGTTCAATAACTTATGAATAGTGAATATATTGTTCAATGTTGAAATCAATGTAACAACATTAGTTACTCCTGTATATATAATCATTTGCTCCTTTCACTACATTTAATTTCCTTTCATGATATTCAATGTTTGACTTTGTTATGTTATCTTCATTAATCGGGTGTTCAATAATAGTTTTAATAACATTTTGTCGATTCTAATCTAACAATCACTTGTTTGATATGTTCCATCTTTGGCTCTCATTTCTTTTACAATGCTTGAAACTCTAGTATTATACATTATACATTCCATTCGATCTTCTTGAAAAAATGCTTCCATATTTCCTTGTTTGTTGTTGCTTTATTAGGAAATTAATAAACTCAATATTTGCTATATTGGAAAAATGATCATATAATAGTTAAAGTGATCCCTAATAGTAGAATGTTTGGTTATATTTATTATATTGGAAAAATGATTATTCGATGATATTTAAAGTTATACCAAATAGAATGTTTGACAATATTTGTTATATTGGCAAAAATGATCATAAGATGATATTTAAAGTGATACCAAGTAGTAGAATGTTTGGCACTTGATTTCTGACCTAGTAAGTCATAAAATGTTTTTCTTTGCACATAACTTAATGATTTGATACATTGTTTTCTTCCATTTTTTGAGCCAGTTGCCAAGACATTTATTCAGCCACTATTTTTGGCTAATAGTGTCTTGCTAGGCTCCATGGTTATTTTACACATCGTATTTGAAGAAACCTTGTTTATACTTATATGGGCCTAATGGTTAAGAACACGTGTTTCCTCCTAAGAGGTCACAAGTTCAAATCCAAAGGGGGGTAGGGTATGTATACCTCCGTAGACTTTACCAATAAAATCGTTGGGCAGAGGAAGTCTCATACACCAATTTGGTGTCTGGCTTGGTCGTGACCTTAAAAATAGATTATTATTATTATTATTATTATGAAGAAACCTTGTTTATACTTATATGATTGTGTAATTATATCATGACCTAATATTCACAATCATATAATCTATATATGATTAGTCTTTCCAACACAACAACTAGAAGATATTTTAAAAATGGCTTAAAATAAAAAATTGATATTATGTTTTTTTCTATTATTCTTTCTTCTTTTTATATAGAGTTTAAATGACATTCTCCTATATCATGTACTTCATTTTTAAAATCAAAATTTAAATCTAAAAAATGAATATTAATATCATTTCTTCCCTTGTTTTTTTATTGATTCCATTGCACACTAGGATGGAGCCCAACAACAACGAAAGTAAAGTGGACGGCAGAAAGTAGAGAATTAATTAGGCCCTGGCTAAAACAAGTGGATGATAGGGCTTCTGCAAGTTATAGCTCAACAAAGAGAAAATATTCTCAACGACCATTCAACTACTTGTGGTGGAAGAGCAAATTGACTCTGCTCAATTGAATTTAATGGAGGAAAAGATATATTCGTGGTGGATAAATATATATGATTCATACATGCAGCTAACAAATATATATGAGTTTTTTCAAAATTGATGTTCATAGTTTTTATATAGAACATTTTTCTTTTGATGTCGATGTTCATTTATTTATTTAGTTTTTGATGTTCATATAAAGTATAAAGAGTTCAATTAAATATAACTCAATTTTTTTGTGAAAAAAATCTTTTTCCCCATATTTCTTTTTAATTTCAAAATATTTTAAACAAATAAAGTTAACTAAAACATTCAACATAATTAATAAAGGTGAAATTTCAAAATATTTTAAACAAATAAAATTAACTAAAACATTCAACATAATTAACAAAGGTGAAGACTAATATATGTAATTTATGATCAACATAAAAATAAAAATGGTTCTTTTTGAAAAGACAAAGCAAGGCATCTGCACAAGGTTCTTTGTGAAGATACAAAGAAAGGCATGTGCACAAGGTTCCCAGCAAAGGAAAAAGTCGGCAATGGAAAACGAATGAAGTACCTAATGCTCGACGAACTTAACCAAGTACTTGACAAGACATACCTCAATGATCTGGGTGCTAATCCTTGGAAGACCTTGAGAAAGGGGCGACATAACCTAATGCAGCATGACAGTTCGAGTGAAGGAAGCTCAAGGGTTAAAAAATGTTTTAGTTGTGACTTTAATTTAAATGCCCAACATAAAGCTAAATGTTAGATTGTCCGTTAACTTGCTTTGCATATGGTTGACATGCCATGCCAACAAGGCACTCCATATCATTTCAAAATTGTAACACCTGCAGCGGAGTTAATGATTTAATGAGAAGCAGGCATGACCCACATTTTCTACCGAGGAAAGAAGAAATTAGAGAAGGAAAGGAAAATTTAGAAGAGGAGGGTATAATTTTTAGTTGTAAAGTGCTGCACCATGGCCCTAAAATTCAAAGTGTCGGTGTTCAGCGGCATCGTCTACGATCTCCTTGACGCTCTAGATCGTTTCTTTCCTAGCCTCTGCAATACAATCCTATTATTTGCATTTCTCTCCACATTCTGCAGACGCCAGCACAAACCACAATGTTCCTCTGCGTAGGTCAGTTGATCTCGCTGCCCTCAATTCTCTCAATAATATCTCTGAGCAACCCATAGGGAAAATTCGCCCAACAACTTTCCTGCAAAATGTTGGCAACTGCTTTGGAATGATTCTCATCACCAGAGGCCACCGCGACGCCATGCGAGTGCAAGTGCGATCTGCGGTTGTAGGAAAGCTTCACATCGAAGCTCCTCTTTGAAATGCTCCTGATGTCACCCTTTGTGTCATGGATGATGTTATAGATCGAAGGCATCAAGAACATCCTGAACGCTTCAAAGCCTTCAAAATTAGGCTGTAGCTCTGTGGTTGTCACCGACGTTGCTTCCATGAGCTTGAAATTGGTCGAAATGGGTGCAGATCATTTCTTTCCCACCTTGGTTGTTCCTTTGGAATTCACAGACATGCTCGCTGAGTTACCGAGACCGATGGATTGAGGAAGCCGTAGCTCTGTGGTTGTCACCTGCGTTGCTTCCGCGAGCTTGAAATTTGTCGACATGGATGTGGAGATGTGTTGACGTCGAAATTCGTACACATCGTTGCTTGAGATCATGAAGCTCTATGTCTCTTAGTGGCTACAGTCGTTGCCTGCTAACTTCTTCTTGTGAAATTGCAAATAGTTGTCAAGCAACTGAGGATTACCTGCGTTGTGAATTCGAAACAGTGAGGCAGAGAGGAGCTTCTTGTCGATGAGCTCTGCGTTCCTATAATCCGAGATATGAAAAATACAAAGTCAACTTCAAATTTGAGGAAAAATACAAAGTCGGTTTCAAATTTTAGGAAGCTTGCACCCACGTGAAAATTCTTGACAACTGGAGGAAATGGCGTAAATAGAAGGTTGGTGGAGGTGTAAAGATAAATTCGGTTTCAAATTTAAAGAAACCTGTACGAAGCCACATGAAAATTGTTGACATTCTTAACAGGTGAGGAAAGGGAGGAAATGCTTGGGATGTGAGGAAATGCAGGAAATGCTTGACAACTGGAGGTACAAGGTGGTTTAGGTGGTATGTAAATACAAGTTATATGTGGATAAAGATAGTGGCTTTGGAAAACCTATCAACCAATTGATCGGTTTTCATGAAAACATATCCCTAAGAAATGCCTTCGGCATAAATATAAATATATTATATATTATATTATAATATATGCCATACTAAATATGTAACAGTTATACAACAAAACCATATACTATATGATATGAAATATATTTAAAACAAACAACAGATTATATGCCATGGAATGAGAATAGAACCCACGACCTTGACAAACTTAGCGGAGGTTTCTAACCAACAGGCTAACGCCCCAAACTTAGTGGGATTCCCACCAAAAATACTAATAAGTTGCCACAAATTATGTGGGAAGTTAAGAGGGTTGAGCTTATATAATAGCTCGGATCCCAATACACAGTCCAAGGACTTGCATCTAGAGGCACATAGTTCGAGACTACATGTATTTCGAGGAAAAGACATTGCACATATTTTGAGACTATACATACTATATGGAAGTACATGCAAGTACATCTTAATTTTGTATTGCACCGTAAAGCATGCTAAATGGTACCTTGATGGAATTTCAAGTGTTTTATACCAAAGTTGCACGATTTTTCGCATGGATCATGAACATGGAATATGTTTTGTGATTTGAGGTCATTTGTAAAACTTTGTACTCAATTTGTCATTTATGAGTATTTAATGCATTGTTTTGCGAGTCGGGAGGCACAAAATTGAGCTAGTTTGGAAAGTGGTCAACTTTATAGTCAAAAGTTTCATACTTTCGCAAGGATTTCAACTATGAACTCTTTTTTTTCATTTGAGTAGCGGATTTTTGGATCATCTTCAAGATTGGATTATTTGGTCCATTTACAATATGGTATTTTTGGGTATTTTGGGATAAAGATAAGCATTTTAATTGTTTTGAAAGGGACTTAAAGATGAAACAAAATATGTTATCAACATTGTAATTTGAGTTATTTTGTATCATCTCATTTCCACTTCAAGATAATCTTCGGTTTTATGAGTTTTGGGTAAAGAGCACATCATCAAAATTTTGCAATCACCCTAATAGATCCTAGAAATTATTTGGAAACAAGTTAGATATTTCATGTATATATTTTTAAGAATAAGTGGTGTCTAAAGATTTTCAGATCAAGTGGTATTAGAGCAAGTTTTGACATGTTTTGCAAGTTGTTGATGTGATGAGATATGAAGCTCAAGTTGGTGAAGATCTTGAAGGCTCTTTACAAGGAAAAAAGATGAATACAGTTCTTAAGTAGTTAAGACTCCAAAAGAACATCAATCATCAAATCAAATTATGAGTTAATAATGTAGTTGCAATCTCTTGAGGAAGAGGAGCAAAGGCTACAAGATCGATTTTTATACCATGAAAATTTCCACATGAGTATTTTTCATGAACTAGAGAGAAAGTTGCAAATGGCACCATCAATCAGTAAAGTTGGGAAAGCAGAGGATGATATAGTATATCTTGCACTATCTCCCTCCAAGGACATGATTGAGAAAGATGAAGAGTGCTCGAGGGTAGTTGAAGCAAAGAGAACCTCAGATGAAGAAGTCCTAAAATGCAATTGGTCTTACCTTCTAGTCCAGAGAAGAGTAACATATGTAAGGAATATTTAGGAAAAGATGTGCATTGATCCAAATGGATGTCGGTGGCCTCTCATCTATTCCAACTAGTTCATTTTGGCAGTTTTTCCTAGTTTTCGGGTCCTCGACTTCCGGGGTCGTTTTGAGGCCCTAAACAACATTTTTAGGGCTCACCACGATTAGATTGTAAATACATTTAAAGTCTGACGGAAACATGTGTAGTCCTTGGATAGAACTTTCGAACGAGCTATTGTTTGCCTAAAATGAAGATCATATGCAAAAGTTACGACCTCAGAAAGTTGATGTATTAGCTTACCCCAACGGGGCCCACATGATTTTTGGCGCTTCATCTCCTAGGGTTAGGTTTTTGGATGTCTAGGGTTTTAACATTCATGTTTATTGTAAAAGGGCCTTCATAGCCTCATTGTAATTATCTTCTTGCGAATGAGTGCAATTGTCACATATCTTCTTAGAGATAAGCCACCACCATTCCCGTAAGCTTGTTTTCTGCTGCATTTTACAGTTTCAACATATTTCCTTATTGAATAGAAACCAATTTTACTGTATCTTTGTTATTATGTGTGTTAGCGTCGGAAGTCACTCCTGGATTGCAGCAAGAGCAGATCCCGACACCCATCATTTTAATGTCACGATTTGTTTATAAAGGGATGATCAGATGGAAGTAAACTCAGAACAATATTGTCTCAACTCTGAAACTAGGACAGGCATGCATGAGCAAGTGAGGTCTTAGATAAACTTCAAATAGTGAGTTGTAATAAGGGGGAGCAGGGGGAAGACTTGTATGAGAAGAGTGCGAGAGTCTTTCATAAACATCAGGTTCATGATAGACTAGAGAAGAAAGTGTCCAAACACAAGATCCTCTTATATTCAAACACAGAAGACCAGGGAATACAATAATGCAACGACAAATCCTTTATCATAACATAACTGTAACAATTCATGCGAATCATTCGATCATGAACTCTATGGTATGAGACAAAAACATAGATGGAGTAAAGAAACTGTTTGTCATAAAACCAGAAATCTCAGATACATATGCACAACCAGGAAACCAGAGCGGTTGTTGAAAATTTACAGTCGGAAGCGTTTTTCTACCATCGATCCTTTTCAAAATACAAAAACTGAGTCTATATACCCAGGAAAATTCACCTCACAGAGGCGTGTATAGTCATTCAAAGCTTGGTGTCCCTTCAGTCAAACTCGTACCGATATCTTTCTTTAAATGCCACCTTAACTATGCATGGCTCCTGTAAGGAGGGTAGCTGAACCATGAAGTGCTCGGCTAGCATGCGCAACCTTCTCTGTCGAGTCGAGGACTTTGGCACGACTTCGTTGAGAGAATCGGTACGCAGGACCTCTACGAGCAGGCGGCTCACCAGACCCTCCATTCCCCTCATTTAATGAACGAAGGGAGGTTTCAACCACCCGCTCTTGCCTTCATTTACTTCAATACTAGTAACAATATTAAGATCGGGTCCGATGGCGCCTGGAGATCATGATGATCCCCTCTGAAATTGAACTCGATGCCTTTGGCCTTCTCTATGCATCTCCTTCTTCTTCCCAAGTGACCATGGGTTGTGACCAAATGCTTTCGGCGTTCGCGAGTATGAACGGGCTAATCTTTGTTGATTGAAATCGCGATGAGCGATATGCCGAGAAGGATTAATATGAAACCATGTGTCCTTCTAAGATCTATCGGCCTTGAACTCACTCGACACCCCTGTGGGACCGAGTACAAGACTCTCCCGGCATCTCGTGCATCGGGACATAACGAAGTTGCTTTTTGAACCTTGGAGTCACGACGGGCGAAACGTCGAGATGGCTCAGTTTGTCGCCAGGTGTCCCCTTTGAATGGAAAGTCGAAAATGATTTGTGATGTCGCGGGCCCCAGCTCCTATGCTTTCGACACTATTGGGGTTCGGGGTTTCACGATGTTAAACAACACAAAACTCTCACCCCATGAACTTCCGAACGCCGAAACGTCGACGCGGCCGGATCTTGTGACACACGTCCTTAGGATGAACGACTGAGACTTTTCCATAAACATAAACACCCTTCCTCCAGACCTGTTCCTTTACGACCAAATGTCAAAACCACGGGCCCAGTCCTGGGCGCTATCGACATTTCAGGGTTCGGGGTTTCGAAAGGTGAAGAGATGGGGAATTTTACCCCGTGAACTCCCAAATGCCGATATACCGGTGTGACTAGATCCTACGCTACGCATCGCTGGATCGGACGACCTAGATTCAACCTTGAAATATAAGGGCTTTCTTTGGTGCTATATGTCGAGTAACTTGGCAACTCCGAGATCCCGATAACCATTGATCTACTTCGTGGATGGATCTCGGCTGTAGACATCAAACCTTGCCCGCTCGCTTGACTTGTAACCAGAAAGTTGGTCCTTCCACTGCTGCACTTAGGCATTTCGTGTGCAATCTACAGACCTGGTGCTTCTGCGCCTAATGACAAAAATAATCACTAACAATGTGTTAAACATATTTTAATAATCTGTATTCATTTCATTCTGCTCATAAAATCTGGATCAATGGTATCAGAGCGGTATGCTCCTTTTCGTTCTTAATGCATGTCCCCAATAAGGTCAGGGTACAAAGAATTGGGTCTCGAGCTTGTTTCTCTTGAGGACAAAATCTCTTGCACGCCCAAATGACCTCTCATGGCAGGAGAAAAGAAATATGACGGGACATGAGATCCTTTCAAAATGTTGCTTGGGGAAGCCCTCATGCAACAGAGGAATGGGATGATGGATAATTTTGCGCAAATCCTTCGGCGTCTCCCAATAGGCGATGCATATTCCTCAAGCGGAGGCATCGCCCCATTCAAGGTAAAAATCAACTTTGATATTCCTATATTTGAAGGTCATATATACACAGATGTTGTACACAAATGATTGAATCTACTAGAAGGGTATTTTTTTGTCCATAACTTTTCGAATAGGGAA
This sequence comes from Picea engelmannii, assembly GCA_009831015.1. Classification (NCBI taxonomy): domain Eukaryota; kingdom Viridiplantae; phylum Streptophyta; class Pinopsida; order Pinales; family Pinaceae; genus Picea; species Picea engelmannii. The sequence continues at coordinate 97,486 of ML782614.1, forward strand.
AAGATTACTTTTGCGCTCCTCAAAGCCGTTCCCCATGTCAAATATTGGTGGGAAACTTTCTATGAGAAAAGGGAAACAAAGGAACCCTCATTATTTATAGTCGCAGTCACCTGAGAATCCTTTAGGGATGATATTAAGGAACAATACTACCCTACCAGAAGTTATGACAACTTGTATACAAACTGGACCACACTGCGGCAAGAAAGAGACCAAACAGTGTGAGAGTTCACAAATATCTTCCATACCTTGCACACCAAGATGGGTATCAAATATTCTGAGCGACATCTGGTGCTCAAGTATCGCAGTGCTTTGCATAGATACATCCAGACCGAAATGGAATTTATGGACATCTCGTCCTTGGGCATGACCTATCGATATGCCGTCAAAATCAAGCAAAAGCTCAAACAAAAGACGCGACAATTTGGGCCTAGGAACTCCTCATAGAAAAATCCAGGAAAGTGTGGCCCTGCAAAACAAAGGAAAGAGCAAAGATGGACAACAACAGGAAAACTAGTCCAATCTGCAAGCAAATAAGGACACTGTAAAGACAAAGAAAGATACCGAGAAGTGGTGCGACTTCCATAAGATCCCTTGGCATAACACTACTGATTTCCACTCAAAGTAGTCATTGGTGGCTGAAGTGAAAGCCTCTGAATCAGATGTGGGTTCCGAATCTAAATCAGAACCAGAAAGGGGGAGACAAATCATTGACGTAGAACCCAGTGCCACCATTTATAGCACCAAGCTCCAACCCGGTGAACCAGACGAGCCAGAAGAAGGCGAGTAACTTTTCCATTCACAGATGTGGGTAAAAGGAACCCCACTACACTTCATCGTTGATAGTGGTAGCCAGAAAAACCTCATCTCAACAGAGCTCATTAAGCGACTAGCCTTACCAACAACACCACACTCACAACCCTACACCATTGGATGGCTCTGCCAAGGGAGCGATCTCCACGTTAGCCAATAGTGTCGACTGTCGTACGACATCAATCCCTTAAAAGACGATGTATTGTGTGATGTTGATCCTCTCAAAGTTTGTAATTTTCTTTTGGGCCAACCTTATTTATGGAAACATCATGTTGTATATGAGTCTAGGCCTCATAGTGTTATTATTACTTTGAACATCAAATTGTACAGGATACCCGAGGCAGTCCCACCTAGTGCTATTTCCTTGATCTCTGCCAATAAATGCAAGAATTTCATTTCTCAGACCGATAAATTTGTCTTCTTCGTGATTCACTCTTAGAGTGAGCAAAAGATCACAACCACATCTAGGGCCTCTGCGACCGATCTCTCCACAAAACATAAGCAAGTGGATAAGGTCGTGGAAGAATACTCATATATATTCTCCTCATCTACCGGGGTACCTCTACACTGTTAAGTCAAGCATCCCATCGATCTGACCCTTGACGCATTGCTACCTAATGGGATAGTCTACCACCACTCTTTGTTAAAAAATGAGGAGATCAAGAGGTAGATCCAAGAACTTCTCCACAAGGGGCACATATGTCTGAGCTCATCGCCTTGTGGGATCCCAATCGTACTGGTGCAGAAGAAAGATGGGACCTAGCAACTTTGCATTGATTACCCGGCCCTGAATAAAATCAAAGTCTGGAACCGGTATCGATTCCTTGAATCGATGACCTCCTTGATCATATCACAGGGGAAAAATATTTCAGTAAGATTGATATGAAGTCTGACTACCACCAAGTCCCAATAGAACAGACAGATGTATGGAAGACTACCTTCAAGTCAAAAGAAGGTCTTTCGAATGGTTGGTCATGCCCTTTGTTTTGACAAATTCTCTAACAACTTTCATGAGGATGAGGGATGATATCCCGTGACCTTTCACCAACACCTCTGTAGTGGTGTATCTAGATGACATCCTCATCTACAAAAAGACTTTGGTGGAACACTTGCAACATATTCAACAGATTCTGCACACCCTGTAGTAGAACAAGCTATAAGCCAACTTGGAAAAATTCTCCTTCACCATGGACAAGGTCCATTACCTAGGCTACATCATTGATCAACATGGTGTGCATGTGGATCCAACCAAGATCTAGGTCATCCATGACTGGCCAGCTGCAACCACACTCATTGAGATTTGGATCTTCTTGGGCCTTGCCAATTTCTATCGCAGGTTCGTGTTGGGATTCTCTCATATCATATGGGCCCTCAACCAAGTAACCAGGGGTGGTAGTAAGGAAAAATTTGTGTGGGGCCTGTCCCAACAACAAGATTTCAATGATTTGAAGCAGTTCTTGTGCTCATCTCCAATACTTTCATTACCGAACTTGCAACAGCCCTTTGAGATTGAGATAAATGCTCCAGACTATATTGTGGGCGTTGTTCTCACTCAACACAACCACCCCGTGGCATATCATAGTGAGACACTATCAGATGATTTCCATAAGTACCCTACTTACGACAAATAAATGTACTCCATTATGAAATTCTGTCGCCTATGGAGACATTACATTCTTGGGAAGGAGACAATCATCCACAGTGATCATAAGCCACTGCAGTTCATGCAAACACAAGTCAAATTTCAAAATGACCGCCATCAGAAGTGGTCCCCATACTTGTAGTAGTTCCACCTCAACATCAAGTATAAAATAAGAAGTACCAACCAAGTTGTTGATTTCCTCAGCCGACCTCCAGTCACAGTACTCACCACGGTGCTAGACTCTTGTGGCCACTAGACCTCTAGATGGCCCCACTTCTATTAGATAGACCCTAACTTTTCCACCACTTACCAAATGTTGGCAGAAAACTCAATTGTCGCTAATTTCCATCTTCAAGATGGGCTATTGTGTCATCTGGGCCATATCTTTGTTCCATCAAGCGAGCGAGCAAAGATGATTTGGGAAGCTCACTACAGTCGGGTGGAAGGACACTTCGACGTCGAAAAGATACTAGCAGTGTTGCAAAAACATTTCTACTGGCTAAAACTTCGACAAGATGTCGGTAAGTATATGAGGTCCTACACTACCTGCACTATTGCCAAACTGACCACTAAGAAACAAGGCCTGTAAAACCCTCTACTTGCTCCTGATAGGCCATGGGAATCCATCTCAATGGAATACATTTCGGGCCTTCTGTCCACTAAGAGGGGAAATGACTATATTTTTGTGGTTGTTGATCTCTTTTCCAAGATGGCAATTTTGGCCGCCTGCAAGAAGAGCATCACAACAGAGGCCACTGCTAATATCTTCTTTGAATGAGTATGGGTACATTTTGGAATCCCAAAAACCATTGTCTCAGATTGGGACATTTGGTTCCTTGGTACATTCTGGTCGAGACTCTAGTCACTATTGGACAACAAGATCACCAAATCCTGTCCCTTCTACCCCCAGACAGATGGCCAAATTGAAGTCATCAATCGGATGATCGTGCATATCCTGCACATCTACAATTCCAAGCACTCCCACACATGGGATGAGAGTCTTCCCTATGTCCAACATATCTATAATCGATCCCTACATATCTCAATTGGCCACAACCCCTTTCAAGTGGGGTTGGGATTCCAACCATTGGGTACCATGGATGTTGCACTACCCCTGGAGGCCACCTCGACCGAATCATCCCCTGCTCCACCTGAAGTTGAAAAAGCCACTCGGTTCATTGAGAAGATCCAACACATCCACCAACAGGTTCAGTATATTTTACAAAATTCTAATGCCAAGTACAAGCAACACCATGATCAACACTGGGTGTCACTTATGTTTCAGGTGGGAGACAAAGTTTGGTTACGCTTATCGAAAGAATGCCTTACAGAGCCCCATCAAAAGCTTCATCCACTCTATTATGGGTCACACACCATCACCAAGGCTATGGGTGACAATTATTTTGAACTCAACATTCCCCCTTTCCTTGGCTTGCACCCAGTATTCAACATGGCTCTCCTTCGACCATATTTCCCACCATTATTGGACACCTCAGAGATAACAGAGTAGTTGACACCAATAGAGATCAACCCTGACTGTATGAAATAGGAATCCAATGATCATATTTTGGACACACAGTTCAAGGTTACACGACATCAAAGGATCCAACTTTATCGAGTTGTCAAAGCAGGTCAACTCCTGCACCAAGGCAAGTGGCTCACCCAGGGCCAAATTCAACAGAAAATTCCTCATCTGTTGGGGGAACTCAACGCAAAAGATACCATTGCTTCCTAATGGGGGAGGATTTATCCAGATGGATTTTAGTGGCCTCCCACCTATTCCAACTAGTTCATTTTGGCAGTTTTCCAGCTTGGCATGTTTTTCCTAGTTTTCGGGTCCTCGACTTCCGGGGTCGTTTTGAGGCCCTAAACAACGTTTTTAGGGCTCACCACAGTTAGATTAGACATAAAGTTAGAGTCTGAAGGCAACATGTGTATTCCTAGGATAGACCTTTCCAACGAGATATTGTGCGCCTAAAACGAAGATTGTATGCAAAAGTTACGACCCTGGGAAGTTGATGTACTAGCTTACCCCAATGGGGCCCACATGAATTTTCGCACTTCATCTCCTAGGGTTAGGTTTTTGGATGTATAGGGTTTTGGAATTCATGTTTATTGTAAGAATTCCTTCAGATCCTCATTGTAATTATCTTTTTGCAAATGAGCGCAATTGTCACATCTCTTCTCAGAGATAAGCCACCACCATTTCAACAAGCTTGTTTTCCGCTACATTTTATAGTTTCAACTTATTTCCTTATTGAATATAAACCAATTTTAATGTATCTATGTTATTCTGTGTTAAAAATATTTTAATAATCCGTGTTCATTTTGTTATGCTCATAAAATTTGGATCATGCATGCTACATGAGAAGGAATGAAGACTTTTCCCACTCGCGAATGGTCTAGTTATCCATGTGCTTCTTGTGGAACTAGCACCCATGATGTGGATAAGTATTGAAGAAGATAGTCTGTGCAATTAAATCCCTCCAAGAAGAAGATTGATCATTTCTCAAGTTAGAGGAAAAGGAGGAGCGATAAGAAGGGATCATGGAACAAGACACTCTGATCTTATTGTGGTGCGAGTGGACACCAGATTGAGAAGTGTTAGACACTTTACCTGCACTTATGTCTGAAGGATGTAAAGACACTTGCGAGAAGACAAGAAACAAATCTAGATGAACTCAATGGTCTTAATGAAAGGCTTGGAAATGAATACTTCCCGATGGCTGGTCATGACAAAATGATATATGAAGACATCGAAGAATGGTTTGTAGACATTAGCTCATCTCGCCACATGACCGGGATGAGAACAATATTTTTGAATTTCTCAGAATCCAACATAGATTTCTTTGTGGGAACTGGAACCAATACCAGACAATAAATAAGAGGGTATGGATATGAAGGATTCCAACTCGAGTCGGGAGGATTTCTAGGAATCGAACATATGTTGCATGTTCTAGTTTTAAAGGTAAACCTGCTCTTAGCTGCACCATTTGAAGATGATGGCTATGTAGTTACACTTCAAAATGGTTGAGTACTTGTGTATTCAAGAGAAGCTACTCCATACATGAAAATAGTGCTTGGTATTTGTAAGGAGAGGTTATTCAAGTTATTGGGAAGATCAATATTTTGGTCTAATGGTTACTTGGATTCGACATTAGATTCTGCATCAAATTCAATGTTAGATTCAACATCAATGTCAGAGGCATTGTCATGGACTCATCATAGATTCAACATCAACATCTTGATATTGAGTCCATAAGTAAAACATCTTTAAAATTCTGTAAATATGTATATTTGTAAATATAATATGCATATATATATGTAAATATCCTAAAGTCTATTAGAGGGCTTGTAAGCCACTCATTGTAAATTATAAGAGAGAGGGAATCTGTAAATTTATATATTGCCACCTCATATGTTGTAAAGAGTGAGAGTAATCTCATTAGAGATTTCTAGATAGCCACCTTTACACTTTGTTATAGAGTGAGAGGAATCTTGTTAAAGAGATTTCTAGATAGTCACATATACATATTGTTTTACAGTGAGAAGAGTCTCGTTATGAATATTTCTAAGCCTTTAGACAACAATATGGACAATTTTATTGTCTTGTAATCAACTAAGGGGCTACATATGGATTGAATTGTCTTAGTCAAAATTCTTGATTTTGAAGAATTGAAAGCAAAGGAACAAAAGGATGTAGACAATTGGAACATGTAGTTCAGGAGTAGAAAGAGAATCAAAGTAATGAAAAACTTTCTAAGAGTTGGTAAAGGAGAAATAATCCTCTCTTAAAGACACACATAATGATGCATGCTATAAGCATCTTTAAATGCTATGTCATGTTCATATAGATGTATACCTTGAACAAAGTCAATCAAGTATAGGTGATAACAGTACAAGCATAATTGTTCTTCAAGGCAAGAGCAACAATGGACAAAGTATTCATTCAAGGACTTCTACAGACACATCGAGCAGAACATAGAGTCCAACATGGCAAGGCATAGATCAGATTTAGACTTGGTTTCAAATTGGCTGATACAGACTATCTTCAATAATAGGAGATGAGAGTGGATGTTGAAATGCATAAACAAGTATAATAGGGATTCAATGAACAAAATTTTTTATTTTCAGGGAATCTATAAGCCAGAACCAGAGCTATATATATCATATTAGTTGCAGTGCCAGAGGCCAGAGAGATCTATATTCTAGAATAAGCTAGAACCATATATATATATATATATATA
>ML782614.1:104230-115666 GCA_009831015.1 Picea engelmannii
AGAGAGAGAGAGAGAGAGAGAGAGAGAGAGAGAGAGAGAGAGAGAGAGAGAGAGCCATATTCCAGAGAAGCATATAGAAGTACATTGATATAGTCCCAGAGATCAAAGACTTATTCCAAAATAATCAACAAGATGGAAGAGTGAAGAAGATTCATCGCTAAGTTACAGATCAGAGCATTTCAGTAAGATAGAAGAGTGAGTTAGAATTATCATCACTAAGTTGTTGATAATCTATAATTTTGGAGGTCCAAAAGTTCTTCAGTGGGAAGGTGTGATCTAGGAGGATCCAAAATGCTCAAAAAGGTCTAGGAGGATCCAAAATGCTCACATAGGTCTTAGGGGATCCATAAATGCTCAAAATTCAACCGTTTTAAATCATCTTGAAAACAACATCATTGTGTAGGGATTTTTTTCATATTTCCAATGACGCAAATGTTTCATCAAATGGATCTCGTATGCAAAAGTTATGAGCAGTCAAAGTTTGAGGTTTGAACATGTAAAAAGTCAAAGGTCAAAGGCAATGATGACATCAATATAGCCAAGGATGATATCAGCAGTGAAATTGATCCAGATTATCTTCAGCACGAAATGAGAGCGAAGATATAATAAAGAAATGCATAGAGATATCACATATATTCAATAATATAATAGAAATGTATCAGATATGAAACCATAAACACAGATATACAGTAATACACGATTTCTATTAATGAAAGAAATGTACAGAGACTGTAAAAATACAGAGTGAAAGACTCGCTAGAATGGTGGCAGCTTATCTCTGAGAAGAGATGTGACGGCTACTCGCATTCGCAAGAAAATGATTATTACAATGAGGCTCTAAGGGCCTTTTTAACATAAGGAAAATCCAAAACCCTAACCCCGGAAGATGAAAAGCCAAAAGGTTTGCAGGCCCCGATGGTGGTAGTTGATACGTCAACTTCCCAGGGGCGTAACTTTGGCATAAGATCTCCATTTGGGGTGCACGATAGCTCGTTAGAAAGATCTATCCAAGGACTACAAATTTTGTGTGAGAAACATGAACTTCGTTCCATGTTTCTCCCCGTTTTCCTAAAAAATGTCGTTTAGGGTCTCAAAACAACTTCGGAAAATCAGGACCCGAAAAACTACTAAAAATAATAAATTACCAAAATTTCCAGAAAACTGTTTTGAGCCAGTTGGAAAAGGTGGGTGGCCACCGACATCTACCTGGATCAATCCTCCCTCCTTAGGAAGCAATGGTCTCCATTGCGTCGAGTGCCCAGGGGAGAGGGAAAAGCGTTTTTTGAATCTGCATCTTGGTGAGTTGCTTGCCTTGCTGGAGAAGTGGCGTTGCTTAGCTTGTTGAAGGCTGTCACGAACCTGTGGCTGGAAGGGTTGGAACTTTTTAACCAGTCTATATACTTTAGATGAATGTGTGTAGAAGGAATCTTTGCGCTTTGTTGCAACCTTGTTGACTTGCTTTTGTTGGATAGAAGGTGCTTGGGCCGAAGTTTTATGGTGGTTGCAGTATCCTTCTGTTCAACTTTTGAATAGATTGTGAACAAGCTGGATTTTGTAGTGTGAGATACTACCTTGCGGCACTGTTTAGGTGGGGCAGTAGCTGGAACTACCTCTGGTATCCTGTAGAGATGACCCCCCAAAGTAACAATGACACTACGGGGTCGAGACTCATAAATCGCATGGCGCTTCTACATATATGGTTGGCCCAAGAGAACATCGCAGACATAAAATGGGGCAACATCACATAATACCTCATCCTTGAAGGGCTAGATGTCGTTTGACAATTGACACTGCTAGTTGACACGGAGATCTCGTCCTTGGCGAAGCCACTCGATGTTGTATGGCTGCGGGTGTGGTGTTGTTGACAATCCCAACTGTTTGACGACCTCTGCTGAGATGAGTTTCTTCTGGCTTCCACTATCAACAATAAAATGCAGCGGGGTCCCCTTCACCCACATATGTGAATGAAAAAGGCGCTCCCCCTCTTCAAGATCTGTTGGTTCTTCTGGTTGAAATGCTGCAGTCGTGACAATAGCAGTGGGGTCTACATCGATGATCTATCTTTTACCAGTATTTTTGGTGCATACCTCCTGCCCTCAGGCCAAGTTCTGCATATGATATTCTCTAAATCTCGAAAAGGGTTAGTTAAAATCCTTGCCTAAGCCCGCAAAGGATTTTGGGTCTCACGAGTTGGGAAGCTTTGAATACTATGCCCTGGCCCTTGACAATAGCCAAAATGTGAAATGAAAATGGGCTAAGGTGTAAGCCCCTCTCTTCATCCCCTTTTCCTATAGGACCACAACCAAGCCTTATGCAAGCACCTTTCGCAACTTGTGACTTCGCGAGTTGGAGCACCAACTTCTCGTGCACTCCCCTTGCGAATCCCCAAAACACAGTCCGTCAACGAAGGTTGACTCTACCCAAAGCGATGGGCATGAGCCACCTATCACTTCTGATTTACTCTGCTTACGGGGTGAGTTCTTTCCACCTGTCCACACAGATTTTCTGAATTTCGTGACTCAAGCGGGCAACCAACAGTCGTTCCTCTTCCTCTATGGATCCCCGGCTTCGAAATCGTACCTTCGACGAGATTGACGGCTGTGTGCCTCCCTCGATCCAACGGTCTTGGTTGTATTGGGATTTTCCCAATAAAAAAATCTACAACACTTGACCCAAATCACTGGTCACTCAATTCCCCGAATTCCGATACGTGAATTCACATATGAGATCAATGGTCCTTGCTGATCCGGATCTGACGGTCACTACTCCTCCTGAGCTTATGGGTGTTGAAAATGCACTCAGTCCTAATCTCTTCGTTGTTCTAAGAGATCCAACGGTTCATGGGATCTCAACACTTCCTCCTGAAGTGATTCAACTGTCCGGTTCAACTTCTCAAGGACTTCTGGCCAAATGACTTGGCGCCCTTCCTATAGAACTTAACTCCTGTGAACCAATTCAACCTCCGTCTCCCTTTGGAACAATTGAGAGGTTCTAACCCTCCTGATATTCCATTTTCAAACTCAAGGCCTCCAAAAGGGTCCCTGCACACACTCCTTGCAAAAACTTTCAAATAACCTCTAGTTATTTAGGGTATTTGACTCCATGCACTCCTTGCAAAAATAGTCTCTCAATTTCTCTCTTGGATTTGTAAAATCCAAGACTCCACCTAGCATGTGCACACCTTGCACGACTTTGTGCTTTGCTAGCACTCTTTGCCTGTAAAGACACAATTTGAATCTCCTCTGAGGGTCCTGAGATGAAACACAGAACCTGGTCGACGCACTCCTTGCGGACCCTCCACTGCACTCTTTGCAGGAGTTCTCAGAAAGAGAAACAACTTAAACTCATTCACCCCTTATCCAGAATTCAAACATTCAACATAGGATTCTAGAGCATACACACACACATTGGCATTGAAATAGAATGCACACAGAGAATGCAAACAAGCTTGCAACATACCATTTAACAGGTGGTTCCAACAACCATAACAAACACATAGATTGGAATCAGAACTTTCTTCTATTAAATCCAGTGCTCCTGTACATGCCCAATAGCAACTAAAATGCATAAAATTCTTTGTCCTCCTATATTCACCTATGTAGCTCTACAACTTATGAATTCTGAATTATGTTACAATGATACAAGGGTTGAGGGTGTCTATCATCCATTTTCCCTCCTACCTCCTACGCTCCTAAGACTGTCTAATCTATTAAATTAAATCTACCTACTTGCATTCATTACGCATAAATGGCTCTACATTCGATAGATGAGAGCAACACTCAAGATCTGTTTACAATCTCCAAAACATAAAAGTAAGTACGCTTCCCTAGATATTACATTAATGTCCATTCATTAATCTTCAAAACACTTCAAAATGCGCGTTGGTTCTTTTCCAACCGTCTCCTTTGGTTAGGCGCATGTCTTTGGCTTTATACGATGATCCTGCATCACACTCCCTCGCTTGAAAATTTTCATGAACTCCTGTTCATGAGTTCTTTCACTGTTCGTCCATGCTTTTTAATTGTTGTTTCATCCTCCCAACTGACATCTTCAACTGGATGTCCTTTCCATTTGACCAAGTATTCAAAATACTCTTTTCTCCTAGTCTTTTTGCTAATCCTCTGGTCAATTATGCTTTCCATCTGTGGCTTTTCAGCTACAGGCATTTGTTTTGTCCATTGAATATTTTCTTGTTTATCTTCTACTCCTCCTTCTTCAGCTCTGTAAGGGTACAAATCCACGATATTGAATATCGGTGAGATTCCGACCCCATCGGGTAATTCAATCTCATATGCGTTTGTCCCAATTTCCTTATGACCTTGCACGGTCCAATATTTTTCATCTTCAGCTTGTTGTATGTTCCCCTTGGGAGCCTCTCCTTCCTCAAATGTGCAAGAATCAAATCACCAACTTCTAATTGAAGTTCTCTCCTGTGTTGATCTGCTCTACGCTTGTACTATTGACTTGAACTCTGCAATTTCTCCTTAATTTTGTTGTGAAGCTCCTTCATTCCTTCTGCAAAGTCCTCTGCACTAGCACTCCTGAATTCAACTTGTTTTGAAACTTTCAATTCAGAAATTCCCCTTGGTTGCATTCCATATACAATCTGGAATGGACTCTGCCCTGTGCTTCTATTGAGTGAATCATTGTAAGCGAATTCCGCCTGTGAAAGAATGTGATCCCATTGACTATGGTGTTCAGTCACTAAGCTGCTTAACAAATCTCCCAAGCTCCTGTTCATGAACTTTGTCTGTCCATCCATCTGAGGATGATATGCTGAGCTAAAAGACAAATTTGTCCCCAAATTCCTCCATAAGGTCCTCCAGAAATGTCCTACAAACTTGGTATCTTGATAAAAAACGATACTCCTTGGCAAGCCGTGAAGTCTAACGACTTCCTTGAAAAATAGGTTCGCAATATGAGTTGCGTCACTGGTCTTTTGGCATGGTATGAAATATGCCATCTTTGAAAATCTGTCTACCACTACAAATATTGAATCATATCCCCTTTATGTCCTTGGCAGTCCCAATATGAAATCCATGCTCACGACATCCTATAGCCTTTTCGGTATGGGTAATGGTTGGTATAACCCTATGTTCTGCCTTTTTCCTTTCGTGTGCTGACAAATTATGCACCCGTCCACAAATTTCTTCACATATATCCTCATCCTTGGCTAGAAATATGAGCCATTCAACTTTGAGAATGTTTTGTCATGACCAAAGTGTCCGACCAATCATCCGCTGTGTTTTTCCTTCAACAAATTCTCCCTCATAGAGCATTTCAGAATACATAGCTGATTTCCCCTGAACAATAATCCATCTTGGATCATGTATTCAGCCCATTGGCTTCTATCCTTGAGAATTGGATTCTCAGATGCCTCATATGCCTCTTTGAAGTCTGGATCATCCCTGTACATTTCCTTGAGGTTATCAAAACCCAAAGTCTTGACTCTGAATTCCTGCATAACCAAACATTTCCTGCTCAAAGCGTTAGCAACTTTGTTAGCAGTTCCAAAAATATGCTTAATCACAAAAGCAAAATTCTGCATGTATTCAACCCATTTAGCATGTTTTTGGTTCAACTTCTCCTATCGATTCACGAATTGCAAAGAGTGATTATTGCTGTACAAAACAAACTCCTTGGGAACCAAATAGTGTCTCCATTTCTTCAACGCTTGTATGACTGCATAGAATTATTTGTCATACGTGGATCACTTGATCTTTGCTTCATTCAATTTTTCACTGAAATACGTGATTGGCCTATTGTCTTGGCTCAAGACTGCTCCAATGGAAAATCCACTCGCGTCACACTTGGAATGTCTTGCTGAAATCTGGCAAAACCAGAATTGGTTGCTTGGTGATATTCTTCTTCAGTAGGTTGAAGCTCTTCTCCGCTTCCTTCGTCCAGTGAAAAGATTTATGTCTTTTCTTCACCATATCCATCATCGGTGTGCTAATTCCACTGAAGTTTCGGATGAATTTCCTGTAGAAGATAGCCAAACCATGGAAGCTTCGAACTTCAAACACGCTCTTCGACAATGGCCAATCCTTAATTGCATTTATCTTTTTCGGATCCATTTTCAATTCATTTGCAGAGATAACAAAACCCAAATAAATGAGTTTTGTCCTCATAAATGACGATTTCTTCATATTGATCAACAATTTCTCTTGTTGTAACCTCCTCATCACTGCAACTAAATGCTTTAAATGTTCGGCTTTAGTTTTGCTAAAAATTAATATATCATCAAGATATACAATGATGAATTTCCCAATGAAATCCTTCAGGACTTCGTTCATCATCCTCATGAAAGTACTAGGCACATTTGTTAATCCAAATGACATGACAAGCCATTCATACAACCCTTCATTTGTCTTGAATTTTGTCTTCTATTCATCACCTTCTCTCATTCTAATATGATGATATCCGCTTTTCAGATCAATCTTTGAAAAAAACTTTGCTTCACTCAAGAAATCCATCAAGTCGTCCATCCTTGGCAATGGGAACCCGTACTTGATGGTAATTTTGTTGATTTCCCTTGAGTCTGTACACATTCTCCAGCCACCAACCTTTCTTGGGCTGAGCACTATTGGAACAACACATGGACTCAAGCTCTCCCGAATCAATCCTTTGTCCATTAAGTCCCGAACCTGTCTCTTAACTTCTTCATTCTCCTACGACATCAACCTGTACACTGCTTTTTTCGGAAAACCAGCTCCAGGTATAAGATCGATATGATGGCTTATACTCCTAATAGGTGGCAACAAACAAGGTAGTTCGTCCACTACTATATCAACAAATTCTTCCAACAACTCCTGGGTTTCTTTCGGTAAATCATCTATCCTAGTGTTGTTCAGAACAATTCTGGGCTTCCTAACCACAATGAATTGCGTGTCTTCCTTCTTATTGACTTCCGTAAGAAGTTCCTTCCCACTCATGAGAAGTATAGTGTTTCTCATTTCTATTTTCACTTCTTTGTTCTTAATCGACAACAACATGTGCGTCCTACCGCTTTTCTCCAGAGTGTACGTGTTCTTTCTCCCATCATGCACCACATTTCTGTCATATTGCCATGTTCTACCCAACAATAGATGACAAACATCCATGGGAATGACATCACATAATATCTCATCTTTATGTCCTCCTATTTTAAATTCAACTAAACACTGTTCAATGACATTTACCTGATATCCTTTTTGTAGCCACAAAAATTTGTATGGGCTTGGATGCATAACAGTCTCCAGCTCCAGTTTTTCTACCATTTCTGTAGATACAATATTATCTGTGCTACCACTGTCTACTATGACCTTGCATACCCTGTCTTTGGTTTTGCAAGCAGTCCGAAATAAACTATTTCTTTGGGTTGGGTTCTCTGGCTCCTTTTCTGGTTTCAAGAGAACTTTCCTCATCATCAAAGATATTTCACCCTCAACGTCCTTTGCCTCAACATTCCATCCTTGAGCCTCGACAATTTGAGTTTCACCACCATCTTCCTTCCTATCTGGACACTCATAGGATTTATGTCCGATTTTTACACAGACAAAGCATTTCACTTCGCCTCCTCTACCTTTTCCTCTTCCTCTGACTCAAGGAAAATTATTTCTATCAACATACTACCTCCCCTGTGAGCTTCCTCCTCTCTCAGGTTGAGTTTGAGGTTTTTTCCCTTCTTCTTTAGGTCTCTGAGTTCTATCCCGGGCAATCATCTTGCCTCTGCTTTGACTTCTGCCTCGGCCTCTTTGACCTTGCTTTCGACTTAGCTTCTCTTCAGATTTCAGAGCCATATGATAAGCATCTTCTATGGTTCAGATGGTCATCATGCTCATCTCGTCCTGAATGTCATACCGTAGACCATTCATATACCTGGCAACTTTCTCATCATCTCTTTCTCGATGACCTGCTCTGATGTTTATCCTATAGAACTCTTCACTATATTCTTTCACTGACATCAACTTCTGTCTCAAATTATGCATCCTCCAAAACAGATTTATTTGATAATCTTTGGGTATAAACTTGGCTTTCATTTTTGTAACCATTCTATCCCAGCTTTTGATTTTCTACTTGCCCTTGCAACGTCTATTAGCCTGCAGTTCATCCCACCACAGTGTTGCATGCCCTTTAAGTCTAGTAACAACATGTTTGACTTTCTAATCTTCCTCGACATCCTCATAGTCGAAGTATTTTTCTAGAGATCTAATCCAGTCTAGAATCTCTTCAACATCCAAGTTGCCTTCGTGCATTGGAATGTCCATTTTTTTCCTAGCACCTATCCTAGAAACAACCTTGAATAAGCATTCTTCCGCAGCAACTTCGACTGCAACTTCTTCATTTTCAGCTTCATTTTCACTGATATCCCCAACGTTAACTGTGCGCTTCTGCGCTGTCTCCATAGCATCAAGCCTGACACGTAATTCACGCATTTCTCTTTCCACTACAGGATCAGGCATTGCCATTTCTCTTCTTCTCGGTGGCATGGTTGTAAAATTCCTCTTTTCTCTCTGCTACAAAAAGAAAAGAACCTGTTCTGGGCTTTGATACCATAACTGGTGTAGACCTCTTGCCCTCAGGCTGAGTTCCGCGTAGGATCTTCTCTAAACCTCGACAAGGGTTAATTAAACTCCTTACCTAAGCCCGTAAAGGATTTCGGGTCTCGTGAGTTGGGGTACTTCGAATACTATGCCCTGGCCCTTGGAAATAGACGAAACGCGAAATGCAAATGGGCTAAGGTGTAAGCCCCTCTCTTCAGCCCCTTTTCCTATAGGACCACAACCAAGCCTTATGCAAGCACCTTTCGCAACTCGCATATTCGCGAGTTGGAGCACCAACTTCTGGTGCTCTCCCCTTGCGAATCCTCAAAATGCGATCCATCAACGAAGGTTGAATCTACCCAAAGCGACAGGCGCATGCCAACTGTCACTTCTGCTTTACTCTGCTTATGAGGTGAGTTCTTGCCACCTGTCCAAACAAATTTTCTGGATTTCGCGACTCAAGCGAGAAACTAACAACCGTCCCTCTTCCTCTATGGATCCTCGACTCCAAAATCATACCTTCAGCGAGATCGACGGCTGTGTGCCTCCCTCGATCTGACGGTCTTGGCTGTATCAAGATTTCACCAATCAGAAATCTACAACACTTGACCCAAACCACTGGTCACTCGATTCCTTGAATTCTGATACACGAATTCACATACGAGATCAACGGTCCTTGTTGATCCAGATATGATGGTCACTCCTCCTCTTGAGCTTATGGGTGTTGAAAAGGCACTTAGTCCCAATCTCTTCGCTATTCTAAGAGATCCAACAATTCACAGGATCTTGACACTTCCTCTTGAAGCAATTCAACCGTCCGGTTCAACTTCTCAAGGAATTCTGGTCAAATGACTTGGCGTCCTTCCTCCAGAACTTAACTCCTGTGAACCAATTCAACCTCTGTCTCCCTTTGGAACAATTGATAGGTTCTAACCCTCCTGAGCTTCCACTTGCAAACTCAAGGCCTCTAAAAGGGTCCTTGCACACACTCCTTGTGGCAACTTTCAAATAACCTCTAGTTATTTAGGGTCTTTGACTCCCTGTACTCCTTGCAACAACACAGTCTCTCAATTTATCTCTTGGATTTGTAAAATCCAAGACTCCACCCGGCCTGCACACACCTTGCACGACTCTGTGCTCTTCTAGCACTATTTGCCTGTAAAGACACAATTTGAATCTCCTCTGAGGGTCCTGAGATGAAACACATAACCTAGTCGACGCACTCCTTGCGGACCCTCCACATCACTCTTTGTAGGAGTTCTCAGAAAGAGAAACAACTGAAACTCATTCACCCCTTATCCATAATTCAAACATTCAACATAGGATTCTAGAGCATACACACACACATTAACAGGTGGTTCCAACAACCATAAAAAACACATAGATTGGAATCAGAACTTTCTTCTATTAAATCCAGTGCTCCTGTACATGGCCAATAGCAACTAAAATGCATAAAATTCTCTGTCCTCCTATATTCCCCTCTGCAGCTCTACAGCTTATGAATTCTGAATTATGTTACAATGATACAAGGGTTGAGGGTGTCTATCATCCATTTTCCCTCCTACCTCCTATGCTCCTAAAACTGTCTAATCTATTAAATTAAATCTACCTACTTGCATTCATTACACATAAATGCCTCTACATTTGATAGATGATGACGCAACCCCCGCTCTCACAGTAGCCGGTCGCTCCACCAGGACCTTCTTCGATTCACGGGCCTGAAGGGTCAACGCCCTTCCCACTCCTCTCGGGAGTTTTCATCACCCACAGGATCCTTCTCGGGTGATCTCCTCTTCTTGTATCAGGAGATCAGATCTCACGATATCGCGAAGCTTGCAACCCTATCTTTGTGCAACAAAACGCCAAAAACCCGATCCCCGATGGTCAACGGTCAACCTCGGGATATCGCCACTCGCGATGTCGAGCCTTTGTATTTCGGAACCCCAAGTACCAAGGTGTCGATGCTACATGTTATACTCCACACAATCTCTGTGGGACCCTTCATAATTCAGGACTTCGCTATTCCTCCTTTCTTCACTCGACTTCGAAACTGCCGAAGTGCCGAGTCCCGACTCCTTGGAATCCCGTGCAGCTTCTGTTGATCTGACGACTGACGGGATTTGGTCTGAGACCTGATGACTCAGATCCCTTCTCCTGTGCGCTCCTTCTCCTGAGGCTAAACCATGCGCTACTTATCTCGATCCAACGGATGACGGGATTTCTTCTTGGGATCCGACGGCTGTCGGTCCTCCTCTCCTGTACGCTCCTCCTGAGCTCCTCCTGGACGTGGAAGTCCAACGGTGTAGATCTTCTTTTTCCGTTGATCCGACGGTTGCTGTGCTCCCTCGAGCTTCCTTTTCTTTCTTCCAAGACTTGGAAGAATTCTTCGTTCCCCAAAGGCTTGGACCTTTGCGTTTGTTCTCCTCTGCGAACCCTCAACTTGAGTCTCGCTGATACGCGGGAAAGCGCTGCCCTTCCTGAGCTTCTATCCTTGGATCCTCAATGGATTCCCTGACTCTTGTGCTCCTGCAGAGTCTCTACACACACACGGTGCTGTCTCTCTTGAGCTTCAACGAATACTCAGACCCCTTGGGGGATTTTGTCTTTCTTCTCCCTCTGATGGAGAATATGGATTCCTCTTGCTATCCTTCTGCTCAAGTGATCTTCTCGCTGAGTCTTCTGGGTATCCAGTAACCCAGTGAAATCTCCCTCAGTGGATGCTTCCTTCAGATGATAGAACTCACAGAGTTCTTCCTCCTGGCTATCTACGCACTCTCTCAACGCCCTTCCGGCGGAGTATCTCTGGCGCAGAACACCCAACAATCTCGCTATCTCTGTGCACTCCCGCACTTCGCTCGACGTCCTCCAGACGGAGCTCCTCAGAATCCTCAAGGGAATTCTGGTCTTTCTG
>ML782614.1:131385-146790 GCA_009831015.1 Picea engelmannii
AGATGCTGGAACACAGTGCTGAAACAGAGCTGGAACAGAAGCTGAAACACAGTGCTGTAACAGAGCTGGAACACAGTGCTGAAACAGAGATGAAACACAGATGCTGAAACACAACTGCTGGAACACAGATGCTGGAACACAAATTCTGAAACACAGAGCTGAAACAGAGCTGGAACTTATGCTGAAACACAACGTTGTAACAATGCTTTTACATATGCTGAAACACAGGGATGGAACAGTTGATGAAACACAGTTGTTACATATGCTGAAACACAACGCTGGAACAGATGCTGAAACACAGTGCTGGAAATTATGCTGAATCAGAGTTGGATCTTATGCTGAAACAGTGTTGCATCATATTTTGTATTTTGATCTGCAGGCCCGAAGAAACTCGGGGCAATTTGTAATTGAATCTATGGCTATGCCACCCCTCTAATATGAACTATAACCGTTTTCGTAAAAAAAAACATAATATTTTCAAAGAAAATCAAATTTTTATTTGCAATTTTATAATATTTAATATGTTTGAGTTGTATTAAATGCAATGTCTCAATTTCAACCCCTAAATTATAATAAATTAAACCATGTACGTTAAAATGATGAAGATATGTGATAGGAATCAAACCATGAGGGATGAGTTAAATGACCCATGCATAACAATGTAATGACATTGTAAATAATCTTAGTGTGAAGCTCAAGTCTTATGTCCATCATATGAATGTATATGAGTTCTCATTGTGGGCTAGGATTATGGTGTGGTTGTTATATTTTTCATGATGTGCTTACATTTATGTAGAAGATGAATAAAAAGGAAATGCATAATAATATGATATGATATGATATTAGGGTTGATTTAAATGACCACTTGCATAAATAATGAAAGTGCAATGTAAATATTCCTAGTGCAAAGCTCAAGGCTGAGGCTTGAATAGTATATGTAAGCCGGTCCTCATGGCGTGTTATGATTGTAATATTTTCCATGATGTGCTATGTTTATGTAAAACTGTGAATTAAAAGGAAATATATAATAAGATAATATCCGCCAAAATAGTTGCTTGTGGAAGCAACAAGGGGACCATGATACTACTAGAGGGGAAGAGGAATGGGGGTCCAAGGGATTGATAAATAATCCCAAGTTGCTTAAGTTTCCTAAATGTAATTTTTATCCTCATTACCATGTGCTTTATTGAAACCTCAACCACCAATCATTAAATGCAAGTGGTGGTTGGTGGATAATTCCACTAGTTTCCATACTTATGAGGGCATGGGGGTTGAGTACAATATGAGGATGGAGTGTAAGAGACTCCATCCTCATATGAATTCAAACATTCTCTATTCCTATGCACTCTCCTTCCTCATTCAAATTCAAATTGGCTCATACTTTCATTATTATTACCATTGGTTATGATTCTTCTCACCATTCAAATGATATTATCTCATGCCCATGGATTGTTGTAAATGCATTCCCATGCTTGAGATTGAGATTCAAACCTGTAAGTGTTGAGGTCGAGTTGGGAAGAGAAGAAGATGGAATTGAGAAGATATATGGTTGGTTGTACAAGAACATAAAGGCCGGGATAATAGGAAACCATTCACATTCCTTGTAGATGTTTCTCAATGAGAGCTCAAGAGCCAAAATAAAACTCTTTTGGGTTTTATAGAAGGTAGAGAGAATATAGGACTCCTTTTGCACACAGTAAAAATAACTATAGGGAGGAATATTCTTGAGGGAAAATTAATCAGATAATGGAAATATCTTCCCTTTATTGTGTGGGGTAGTGGAAAGGAGTTTTATTGTTGGGTTGGCTAGATGGTTACCTGGAGTGTTTTGTGGTGAACAACAACTTGCTTGATATTAAGAGCGATTGGGTTGGGTAAGTGACTTGAGAGATTCCTTAAAATGTCTCTTTCACCCTGGTGGTATCATGGCTTGGATTGGAGGTGGAATTCTTAACTTATTCCTATGTTTGGGTGGAAAATCATCCTCCAACAACTAGTTTGGTGGACTTGCATTCATTTAAAAATATATATTCATATCTATCTATGTTTGAAATGTTGTTTGTTTGCAATATGATGTGCAATGCCTTAGATTTATTGGGCAATGTATGAATTGGAAATATGCACTGTTATTATGTTATATATTGTTTATGCATATGAATTTGAAATGGTATTGTTATTAGTGTTCAAATTTAGCTTAACTGTTGGTTAATTAAAGAAATAATTTTGCATGGAGTGCCCTAATGGCCAAGGGAAGAATCTAGGTAGATGACAATAAAAATCAAGGTTTAGTACCTCAATGAAATGCATGCTAGGACCTATAGTTAATGGTAACTAGAAATACAAATATTCCAACCTAAAGATACCGACATTTTCTACAATCTATCATATTCAGTTATCCAAAATAATTTTTCTACAATGAAATCCAAGTATACTAAAATAATAATTGATACTATTTTCCAAAGTTGACAGTAAGTACAAAACATGCACTCCATGGACAAACTAAGTACACCCAATGTATAAAATTTAGACCAAGACATAATTACATGACATTGAACCTATGTACCAGGGGGACAAGTGCGGGGGAGTCATCATTGACTCCGAAGGAAAAAATACTATTGAGTATTCACTAGTACATTTGGGTCATTCTCCAATGATGTGTTCACAACAATTTCCACTTTATATTGTCAGGAGAACGACAAACATCAGACCCCCTCAAAAATCGTTTCACATGATGTCGGTCTTTCAACGACACATATATCGTCTCTATTGCAACATTTCATGTAGATACATGTCGTCTCAGACTTCACTGTCCAATCCCACTATGGATGTCGCTATAACGATGCTGGGACATCTCACCTACGATGCCACAGCTCATCGGAAGACCGACGTAAGGTCACATCGGTATTCCGACGTGTATGCTATATCAATGACATCTCACCTGTGATGTTGACACCATGACATTGATTCTAGGGACGTTAGAAGACCGACGAAAGGTAACATCGGTCTTCAGACATGTATGCTATATCAACGACATCTCACAAATGACATTGACACCATGACAATGATGCTAGGTATGTTGGAAGACCAAGGGAAGGTAACGTTAGTCGTTCGACGTGTATTCTCTATCAACGATGTCTTACCTGTGACGTTTACGCTATGGAAATGACGCTAGGGATGTCAGAATACCGACGAATTTTAGGTGTTTTAAAAAAAATAAAAACAAACAAAACGATATCAAAGAGGTGACCAAGCATGACATTTGACAATTTCCTCCATGGTTATATGTCAGCTAGGTGCTCTTGGAGTCACCACTCCAACTATTTCCATTATTGAGATTTTTGACAAGTGTTTTAATGTAGTCTCAAACCTTTTTCTCGAACCTGTTACATGTTCACAAGTATTGAAGGATTATTCATGGGGGTTCATGTGGATCCAAGAGGAAATTCACCTGTCTGCAGGGGAATTTTCATACAACAGAAATTGGCGACTCCACTGGGGACCATAGTGCTCTTATTGTAGGAAAATTATGTTGTAGGAAAATTCCCCTGCGGACAGGTGAATATTCTCTTGGATCCTAGACCCCTATACCAAGACAGAAAGTGAAAATGGACACTAACATTCCTTTAAATATAACTAACTAATCAGAAAGAGAAGGAGAAGGAAGAAAGCGTGATGCACCTTATTCCAATGTTTGTCCTCGCTTCTCCAACTTGAGCTTGATCTCCAAGCTCCTTAGCACTGTTTGACACTTGCAATGCAATGGACATCAAGATAAATAACTCCTACTCTAATATATAATATTAGTCCAAACAAATCCATCTAGAAGAAAAACATATGTAAAGAGACATAGGTTAGAAGGAAATAGGCCAAGCAATATATTAATGAGAAATCTTAAAGAGATACTTATAGACTGTAGATGTAGTTATAGTATCTTCCCCAAGTCATCCTCATCCAACCCTTGCAAAAAGCTCCCAAAATCATAGGTTTGATATCCTAAAGATTTCTCCCAAGACCGTAGGTTTGATACCTCAAGTATCCCCCCCTTTCTCCATGGAAAGCCCCCATTTTATAGGATTTGGAGGCTTAACCACCATGAAGAGGATCACTCATCAGATCCACTAAAAAAGGATCTGAAAGATATTTAGGGAGAAAATATCTCGTAAGGATTTTAGGGAGGAAATATCTCTCAAGGATTTTAAGGAGGAAATATTTCAACCATCTATGAGATCCTCCACCTTCCCTAAAAAAAAGGAAACCAAATGTGAGGTGGATTCTCACACTTAATTAATTTCTTTTTCATGAATATTAATAATAATTCATGTGCACTTGGTATTTTGGCCTTCATGTAATATATCCCTCCTCCACATTGACTAGGGATTGTGACATAGGTTATCCCATGGTGCCAAGGTGTATGAGACACTTATATGACACTTACGACACTTAGGGCRAGGTTCCTAGGTGTGCAAATTTCATGTGTAAAAATCCTCTTTAAGGTATAAATAGGGCATTCTCTCCTCTTCCAAATTTTTCTTCATGGGTTATTTATCATTCCCTCTTCTTGGCAGAGGGTGAGTGTTCTGGATTTCAAGGGTTGCAGAAGGTGGCATGTGTATTTTCAGGTAAGCAATGTGCTACCCAAGGTCATATGTACTCATTTTTAATAATAATGAACATAATTTTCAGGTAAGCAATGTGCTACCCAAGTTCATATGTACTCATTTCTAATCCAATGAAAACAATCCTTAATTTGGATCCTACTATTCTTGCATAAATACTTTTGGATACCAAGACACCCTCAAGTTACAACTAGAAGGAAGCATACAACTATAAAATGAACTTTTCCTTGGCAAGCTAAATGACTCTCAAGAGAGACTTTTGAGAGTTTCTCATATAATGGAGAGTTTGGACAATTTTCTCTTAAGCAAGTAGGAAACAACAAAACAATAATACTCTATGTAATTTATAGAAGGTTAGAAAAAATGTTAGTCATTAAGCACACACAGATGTTTTCTCATTAATACTATAACTCTTTGAAAGAAAATATAAATCAAAAGAATGAATCACTCTAAAATTACAGTCAAATTGCTCTATTCTTTAATCAATATTTCTGAATAGTCTATGAAATTGGATATGCATAAGCATTGTTCTATCAAGATGTAACACTAATTAGTAGAATGATTATACTTCATTACTAGTATCCTGTTGGTATCACAGTAAGATCATAATGATTACAATAATGTTACTCTTTCACACTTGATTATACTTAATTAATCTAGTAGTCAAGCATGCAAACAAACCTTCTCACAAAGAAGTGCTAGTTGGTGATGGAATCCAACATCGCAGGATCAATGCGTGAAGGGGATGGGTTTTGATGGGTGGGAAAGTTACGTTGAAAACCTGCTTAACGAACTAACACCCTGGTGCAAGTTACCTCACCGAGCAGTGGGCAACCCTCCAAGGATTCTGAATGAGTCTAGCCAGCGTCGATCCCAGGTACAAGACCACCTTCCCTGTATTGACACCTTGGGTAGGAAGTCTAAAATATTATGGCCTCTATGGTACCACCTACTATACCAAAGAAGAGGGGAGACAATCGACAGTCAGTACCAAGACCAACAAAGCAGGGTTGATTACTCTGTCGGCCCCAATGCGACCTCGTGCTTGAGCGTTGTGTTAGAAGGGATTCCCAAAGTCAGTGATTTATCAACTGGATTTCACTCCCTAACTCAAATCTCTATGTTTGTTTTGCAGATTTGGAAATTTATTCTCACAATCCTATTCCAAAGATCTACACCTAAGCTAATATGGGTTTGAAGAGCCCTAGAAAATTTGGTAGATAAATTTGTATTAGTGCTTGATTTTAGGCTGTTGTTACTCAAACAAGTGGTTGTGAAACTGAAGGTGTTTCGACTCGATTCTTTAAACCATGCAAGAGGAAAATGAAATGCAATAATTTAAACTTTGATGAAGACTAGCCATGGGAAGGAGTAAGAGGTTTTCTCGGATCCCTATAAGAGTCTTTGGAAGCATATGGTAATTAATATTTCAATATAGCCCACTTAATGGAATCATTCCTAAAAATAAATTTCCCTTGTCTCACATTAATGGTTTCATGGATGAGCTACATGGTGCCAAGTTTTTTCTAAGATTAAACTCCATTATCTCATATTGAAGCACTTACTAATGCAATTTAATAAAGTGTAATAATGAGACACTTGCCAATGTAATAAAGTTCTATCAAGAAGAATTGCAAGGTGATGTCTCTTGAGGACAGTTTCATGGAAGCAGTAATGAGGAAAAATGGCCATGTGGAAGTGAAATCTAAATGTAAAGAAGGAAGAAATGGCTACAAAGAGAATGATACTGGCTCAAAGCCTTTACATTAAGCTCTAAGCATTATACTAGGATTTTAGGTAGCTTCTTGTGAATTTTTTATTGTTTTTAGGGTGTGTTTATCCCACACACATTATTGAATGAATGTGGGGGATAGATGTTTGGGGTATATTGTCGGGAGAATGAAAAACATCAGACCCCCTTTGGCATATTAGTAGATCATCCCTTTGGCATATTAGTAGTATGTAGTTTGAGCGAATTTGGTGGTAGTGAGCACTCTTGAGTAAAATCGAGTTTGCCTTGATTGTTATGGATAAATTTTCTCTAGTCCACCATGATCAAGATCTTGACTACTATAGTTTTGTGCAATGCAAAAGAGATATTGATGGGGGTGGTGAGAATAATCTTTAAGGATTGAAATAATATAATTGAATTGTAGTTTTTTTTTTTTTACCTCATTAATGGTGTTGGGTGCCCTTTATTTTGGTAGTGGTTCATAGGCCTAAGGTGTTGGCTCAAAGCCTTTACATTAAGTTCTAAGCATGATACTCAGGTTTTAGGTAGCTTCTTGTGAATTTTTTGTTGTTTTGAGGGTTTGTTTATCCCACACACCTTATTGAATGTATGTGGGGGATAGATGTTTAGTCTTTTCTCACAGATATATTGCTCCCTTGCACATCAATGCAGTTTTTTTAAAGGGACAAATTAGTTGACATATGGTCACAACTTTCTCATTGTCGTTTATTTTGTTTTCTTCATTGATGGTGTTGGGTTCCCTCTATTTTAGTAGTGATTTTTAAGATGTGTGGAAAAACCTTGGGAATTTAAAGTAATGAATGGGATACTAATGATACCAAGATTAAAATGTAAAATGGAGAATGTGAACGTGTTCATGGCATGTTTCAAGGTAAAAATGGTATGGCATGTGATGCTATGGAACTTCATGATAGTATTGATCTCACTTTGTCTTCAACTATAGTACAAAATTAAGGATATGTTGCATCTAACACTAACCATGGGTTCAATGATAGTCAAATTATTTTTGATAAATCAAAGTGAAAGAAAATTATCCCTCATCTATGCTTAATGAGGTTATGTGAATCAAGTATGATAATGAAGAACATGAGTGGAGAGTAATCGGGGCTATAACATTGGTTTGTCTCATCAATGACAAAATTATGAAATTTGTCCATGAGGAACCAACAAAGGAGGTTGAAATAATAAGTTTACATTGGAAACTATAAGAAAATTATGATGATGACCTAAATAAAAATGCAACACTAGGTTTTGAGAAAATAAAATTATAATAGAGAAGGATCCTTTAAAGATTTTGGTCCTTTGTATTTCACTAGCATCCCAAGGTACCCAAATTCATGTCTCTCTATATGTATATGGATGAACCCCAGCCTAAGATTTCGAGGTTAAATTTTTACATCTATAGTTGAACATGTGAAAAAAATCCATACACTGATGGAGGGTATGAAGGCTGAGCACAAATATTTTCTTAAGGGTCAGATTAGGGAATTGAAATAGAAAAAAAGGAAGTTGGTTGTTGATGAGGAAAATACTAGAAGACTTAAAATAAGAGAAATATTATAATGTTGAATCGATTGTTGACCTCCTCCTCGTGTGCATGTTTCAAATGGCATTCCCTCCTCCTTCTCTATACAGTGTTCCCTCAATCACGACCTTCTCCTCGTGTGCCCTCCTCTCTTTCCTCAACCTTCTTGTCCTTCTCCTCGCACACAGGTTGAAATGCTTGCACATGTCTACTTCCTTCTCGTCCTCCTCACACAACTTGACCTCCTTCTCCTTCTCCTCGTGCGACTTGACCTCCTTCTCCTCCTCCTCACACGACCTGACCTACTTCTCCTTCTCCTCACATGACCTGACCTCCTTCTCCTCCTCTTCATGTGGGTTGAAATGTATTTTGTGTTTTTTGTTTGAAAATTATGTTTTGTTATTTGTTTTTTTTTGGGTATTTTTTGTTTTGTTTTTTTTTGTTTATTATAGTTATATATAATATAATATATATATATATATATATATAATATAATATATAAATTATAAATTATATATTATAAATTATAACTTATATATAATATAATATATAATAAATTATAATTTATATAATATATAATTTATAAATCAATCAAATAATGGTGGAGTATTTATGATGACGATGACATTAAGGATTAAACATTAAGGAATTTTTTTTCCCTAGGTAACAAGTAGTAGTTCTAATAAGTCAATTGGCATAAAGGGTCATATTGGGATTTAGGAGTGGACCCTTTAAAGGAGACATGCCCTTAAATAGTAAAGATAAAATCTCTATTGCACCATGCATAAGAGAAGCCTTAAAAGAGATTCAATAGGGGAAGACAAAATCCATAATATGGATCCTTAGTGTATCAAAAACCCTTTGGAGGGTTTAATGACTGTTTCTTTCATAAATAAAAGACTTTCCCTTTATTCCAATTGACTTATTAGAACTACTATCCTTTAGCACCCTCACCCTCCATGAAATAATTATTCCTAGGAAAGTGTGCCCAATAGATGAGAGTGAAAGAAAGCATGCATGTATATCCATTTTCTAGGTTTCTATACCTCATCTATGTTGGGAACCTTTGCACAAAGAAAAATCCATAATTAAACAAAACAATAGTCTACTTAATGTCACAAATAGAACATATTCTAAAGAATGAAAATGAAGTGTTGCTTGACATGTATGGAAATAGCTAAAAGTATAATGAACCTAATGTTGGCCTGCACCTTCTAACACTACATACATATCCACTGCAATTGTTTCTCCTAACACTACTATTGCACACAAACATGGTTCAAACCACAAGTTGATCCTCCTATATCTTGACCCTCCCCTTTACAACTAGGGGATTGACCATTAGTGATCAGAAAGAAACATGAATCTATTCCTTCTTTACAAGAAACAAAACAATCAATCAAATGAACACAATAATTTTTACCCTCAAAACCAAAATAAACCATCTTCGAATGGGGCTCAATATTTTATTTGAATACCTCTAGTTACATTGCTAATCATTCTTCTCTCCTTGGCCAAAGAATCCATTAGGATTTATTTATTTCTTCATATCATTTTCATCATATAATAACATAATATGTGCTTCTCTCTCTCTCTCTCTCTCTCTCTCTCTCTCTCTCTCTCTCTCTCTCTCTCTCTCTCTCTCCCATATGCATTTTAACGCAGGTAAGGGAAATGGTTTTTGGACTTGAACCATGTACTTGGAAAGAAGGCCTATCGTCAATGTGATAAGCCTCAGAATTGGGCCCATATCACAATATATACCAAGACAAAGATGTTATCATAAGGGTATGCCATGTAGTCTAGTGTTGATGCATGGCCCATATACCTTAAATATAGCATTTAGAACCCAATTAGCCCCTAACGTTTAGCACCAAGGCACTTCTTATGTTGAGAGGACCATCCTTGGTGAACCAAATATTATAATATATCCCACTCTTGGGACATAATTACTTCTATAAGCGATGTTTCATGGACCAAGTACTTGTGCATGGTCCATGTGCCTTAGTTGATACCTTATGAGAGGCATGTGTCATGTTTTAAGGTGCTATGCATGGCCTACAATCCATAGAAGCATCATTTGGGGCCTAATCCCCTTGTTTTTTACCTTGAATATTGTCATGGTAAAAATACAAGTCATTAGCATCTCAAATAATTGTTTATGAGGGAGAATATATGTGTTTATGGTTTTCAAAACCTTAGAATTGTACATGTATACCACCCTTGGGAAATTGATACCTTATGAAAGATATATGTCATGGTTTAAGGTGCTATGAATAGTCTACAAGCCATAGAAGCATCATTTAGGGCCTAAACCCCTTTGTTTTTCACCTTGAATGTTGTTACACGACCATGTCCTCTTTGACCGCTTTAAGAATTACGAGAGTTAGAATTGAGAGATTATAAGTGTTACAAGTTATACATGTTAAGGGTTAGGACGTAGGAGTTAAGGGTTAGGAATTATGCCTGTTAGAGGTTAGGGGTTATATGAGTTATAAGAGATAATGCTTAGGGGTTGTGATTTTTGTTGGTTTTAGGGGTTATATGGGTTGTTAGGGATAGTTAGAGGCTATCTTGGTTAAATATTAATGACAATATTGGTTAATATTGCTAGCACTTAGGGATTAGTTGTTAAGGTTTTCTATTTATAATGGTTAGAGGTTAGGTGTTATACGTTGTATGGGTAATTGGTTTAAGGCCAGTGAAGGGTGATATAGGTTAAGAATAGAGGCCKATGATTATGATTATAAGGGTTTGTGTTTAAATGAGTTAGGGGTTAAATGTCTTAAAGGATATGGGAATTGGGGTTTATATGATACTAGAAATTACAAGGTTTAAGAATTATATAGGTAATGTATGATAGAGGTTAGGCATTATATTTGATATTGGTGATAATGATTATGAGGGATGTTAATTGTAGGGGTTAGGGGTTATATATTTTAAGGGTTATAGGGGTTATAATTGTTAATGGCCATAAGAGTTTTAAGGGTTGGGTATAACGGGTTATTTAGGGTTCATATTTATCCATTATAACCACCAACCCCAAAACCCCTAAAATTTACCACCACTGATGCTAATAACACATAATGAACACCATGTAACCCCTATAACCCATATTATTGTTGTCGTGTAGTCCATATAACCCTGAAAAACTACCCCCTAAAATACTCAATTGCTAACATATATCCCCTAACTCTTACAACTCTTAAAGCCTAACCCTTACCTACAAAAATACATATAACTCTTAACCTATAACTGCTCTTATAACCCTTAAACCCTAATCCTCTAACATAAAACACCAAATTTGAAACACTCATAACCCTTTAGACCTAACCCTATTATCCTTAATTAATAACTCATCTAAACCCTTAATAACTATAACACCTAAACCCTATCTCATAACTCCTAATTCCTCCAAACATTAACGTGTATCAACCATACTAATCCATTATAACCCTTGAAACATATACCATTTATCTCAAAAATCATGATAATCCTTAAACCATATAACCCCTAAACCCTATCCTACATAACTTGTACAATGTTTATCTTCAATTTAAACCCTATAATTGCTAATGTCTACCCTAAAAACCCTAAAAACTAACCCTTAACCCCTAACTTCCAACCATTACATCATATAAAACGCTTATGCAACCTCACAATTATAACATATTTCCCTTGTAATACTTAAGTATCATCACCCCCACCAATATTAACCCTTATAACCATACACACCTACTCCCTAACCCCTCTTAATATGTAACCCTTGTAGCCTCAATAAGAGTTATGTGTTAACACTTGCAATCCCTTACCCCTAACTATTATAACCCATGATTTAAAGAACACCTTTAAGTCCTAACCATTATAGAACCTATCATCATTAACCCCATAATCATTATCCCCACTGATCCTACGACTCCTACAACATTAAACCTTTAACTTATATTTATTGTCTTTGTTTTTTTCTCTCATCTAAGTACTCTTTTTCGCCATAAAGAATATTAGTACAAAATCATTATTTAAATACGAAATCTCATCTATTTCCTTCTTCTCACCATGACCAAAATCATGGGCCTAATTGGCATGATGTTGGTTTTGAATGACACAAATGATGAATATAAAGAGTGGGTGTGTGATTGATATTTGAGTCTAGAAAACCTCCCATATCTTCGAGGCATGCAAAATGTATATCCATGTCAAAATTCAGTGCATATATAAACATTTTGAAAATATTTCAACATTGGCCCCATTCACACGTCATTGTTGCTCATCATGTACTCTAGCCCTAGTACAATTTCTTTTAATATTTGTTTCCTTTAAAATCAGACTGAGAAAATTAAAATGAAATGGGGACGATATGGGTCGATATATAGAGTGGGTGTGTGAGTAATATTTGAGTATGGAAACCCTTCCATATCGTCAAGGCATGCGAACAATCTATCCATGCCAAATTTTAGCGCATAGAGAAACATTTTGAAATAATTTCAAGTTGGCCCCATTAACAAGTTATTGTTTCCCATCATGCAATATATCCCTAGTACAATGTCTTTTAGCTATTTCCTTTAAAATACGATCAAGACGCACATCCCCTCATCTAGTACTGCAAGGGAATGCAATAACATCGATACAAAATTACTTTATTAATCACAAAAACTTCAATATCACTTATTTCTTCTCTTTGTCTTTTAATCTCATATAAGTACTCTTTTACTCCATAAAGAATATTAGTACAAAATCATTATTTAAATATGAAATATCATCTATTGCCTTATTCTCGCCACGACCAAAATCATGGGCCTAATTGGCATGATGTTGGTTTTGAATGAAACAGACGATGAATATATAGAGTGGGTGTGTGAGTGATCTTTGAGTCTGGAAACCCTCCGATATTGTCAAGACATGCAAAATGTCTATCCATATCAAATTTTTGTGCATACAGAAACATTTAGAACAAATTTCAATGTTGGCCCCATTCACAGGTTACTGTTGCTCATCATGTACTCTAGCCCTAGTACAATGTCTTTTAATATTCGTTTCCTTTAAAATTCGATCAAGAAAATTAAAACAAAATGAGGAAGAGATGGGACGATATATATAGTGGGTGTGTGAGTAATATTTGAGCCTGGAAACCCTTCCATACAATATATCCATGTCAAATTTCAGTGCATACATAAACATTTTGAAAGAATTTCAACATTGGCCCCATTCACATGTTACTGTTTTCCATCATGTACTCTATCCCTAGTACAATTTATTTTATCTATTTCCTTTAAAATACGATCGAGACACACATCCCCACATCTAGTACTGCAAGGGAATGCAATAACGTCGATAAAGAAGTACTTGATTAGTCGTAAAGGATTCAATATCAATTATTTATTGTCTTCATTTTTTTCTCTCATCTAAGTACTCTTTTGCTCCATAAAGAATATTAGTACAAAATAATTATTTAGATACAAAATCTTATGTATTTCCTTCTTCTCGCCACAACCAAAATCACGGGCCTAATTGGCATGATGTTGGTTTTGAACGACACAAACTATGAATATAAAGAGTGGGTGTGTGAGTGATCTTTGATTCTGGAAACCCTCCCATATCGTCAAGGCATGCAAACGTTCTATCCATGTCAAATTTCAGGGCATACATAAACATTTTGAAAAAAATTCAATGTTGGCCCCATTCATAGGTCATTGTTGCTCATCATGTACTCTAGCCCTAGCTAGTATAATGTCTTTTAATATTCATTTCCTTTAAAATTCATCCGAGAAAATTAAAACAAAATGATGATGATATGGTTCAATATATAGAGTGGGTGTGTGAGTAATATTTGATTTTGGAAACCCTTCCACATCATCAGGGCATGCAAACAGTCTATCCATGTCAAATTTTAGTGCATACATAAAATTTTTGAAAGAATTTCAACGTTGGCCCCATCCACAGGTTACTGTTTCCCATCATGTACTCTATCCCTAGTACAATGTATTTTACCTATTTCCTTTAAAATATGATCGAGACGTATGTCCCCGCATCTAGTACTGTAAGGGAATGTAATAATGTCGATAAATAAATACTTGATTAATCGCAAAAGATTCAATATTAGTTATTTCTTGTCTTTTTTTGTTGCTCTCATCTAAGTAATCTTTTTCTCCATAAATAATATTAGTACAAAATCATTATTTAAATATGAAATATCATATATTGCCTTGTTCTCGCCATGACCAAAATCATGGGCCTAATTGGCATGATGTTGGTTTTGAGTGACACAAACGATGAATATAAGGAGTGGGTGTGTGAGTGATATTTGAATTTGGAAACCCTCCCATATCGTCAAGGAACACAAACTGTCTATCCATGTCAAATTTCAATGCATACATAATCATTTTGAAAAAATTTCAACGTTGGCCCCATTCACAGGTCATTGTTGCTCATCAAGTACTTTAGCCCTAGTACAATGTATTTTAATATCCGTTTCCTTTAAAATTCGATCGAGAAAATTAAAATGAAATGAGGACAAGATGGGTCGATATATAGAGTGGGTTTGTGAGTAATATTTGAGTATGGAAACCCTTCCATATTGTTGGGTATGTGTTATATTCTTTGCATGAGTAGTAGTGTCTGAGCGCCTACGCCGGGCGTGCAGGGGTTCGGGGGTAGCGCCCCCGATTTTTTTTTTTTTTGGGCCGACATATTTCCGCCGGGACGACATATTTCCGGGACGACATATTACCGGGACGACATATTTCCGGGACCACATGATATTAGGTGGTTTTTCGGCACATGGTTTTTTTTTCGATGGTTTTCTATTTCCGGTTAAGGAATTAGGGTTTTGGACTAATCCAGGTCATTGGGTTAGGGTTTTGGATGCCGCTGGCTCCTATATGTATATTGTATTGTAAACAATGTAAAACAATGTATGAATATAATATATGCTGGTTTTCCCGATTTGGGTTTCCAGGTGAAAAATCTCTGTGTAATGTTTGTATTTGCCATTGTATCTTTTCTTTTCTTTTCTGAATATTGGTTTGCAGTAGATATTGTACAAGGTTAGAATTTACATTTGGTATCAGAGCTTTATTCGCTTCGGTGGGACGCCTTTTTTGTCAAGGGTTTGGCTCGGGACTGTGATAAGCCTTGTTACAGTGGGAGATCTGCGGTATTGTTTTTTCAGGTGAAAAGAAATGGCAATCAATTCGAAGATGGAGATCGAGAAGTTTAATGGGAAAAGATTTGATCTGTGGAAGCTCAAGATGGAAGATCTTTTGGTGGACAGAGATCAGTGGATCACAGTAGATCCAGGTACGACACCTACAGGAACTTCTGTAGATGACTAGAAAAAGACGGATCGTAAGGCCAAGAGCACAATTCAAATGTGTCTCTCCAATTCAGTATTATTGAATGTGTCAGAGGAAGCTACAACCAAAGATTTATGGGAAAAGTTGGGGAAGTTGTATCAGTCTAAGTCCCTGGTAAATAAACTATTCCTGAGAAAGAAGCTGTATAACTTGAGGATG
>ML782614.1:159384-190192 GCA_009831015.1 Picea engelmannii
AAAAGGCTCGCCTATATTCCACTTGTGCCAAAGAGCCACGCCCCTCCTCAAGTCTCATCTCACCTGGATTCCGGGGAATGGATCAAAGATCAGTATTTGGGATGATTCCATTCTCGGTGGTCTGCCCTTTTTGGTTCTAAGAGAAATCGAGAACATCAAGGATTGGCTGTTGCATAAAAATTGTAGAACTCTTTGGGATATATCTCATTGGAAAAATGATGCCAAGAGATCCTGGGAAGGCTGGAACCTAGGCAGCTATCCAGAGGAGCTCAACGAGGAAGCGTCTACCCTGCTGGAATTACTTCAAGGAAATTCGCCTCTAAGTGCTGAAAGTCTAGASAAAAGAGGTTGGGGAATAAGCTCAGGGGTTTACACTGCAGCTGCTGGTTATAAGATAGTCACAAGTGTCCCCTGGGCTCCTCCCAACCCTGGTCCGTGGAAATCCCTTTGGAACTTTCCCTCTATCCCCAAGGTCGACCTCTTTGCCTGGACGCTTTTGCATAACAACATCTTAACCTTCGACAATTTGAAGAGAAGGGGCTGGGAAGGGCCCTCTCGCTGCCCCCTGTGCACTCAATCAGAAGAAACTATTGCCCATCTTCTTTTCAACTGTGATTTTTCCAAAGGAGTCTGGGAGCTCCTTGTGGGTCCTTTAGCCTCTAAGCTTCCAACTGAGAGTCAGGAACTATTTAACAGTTGGATGTCCTTGTCTCCTTTTGACTTAAAAAAAAAGCACCTGCTGAAAACAATATGGATGTGGATACCAAAATTCGCCTGTTGGAAGATATGGCTAGAGCGAAACAACAAGATTTTTAAGGAAGAAAAACGACTGCCAGCTCAGGTTGCCATTAAAATCCAGACCATGATTTCAGAAGCTATCAATGCGAAGCCTTCCATCTAGAACTCTGGCCCGACAACTGAGGAAGAAGAGAATTGGCTCAAGGATTTTAGACCAGCCCACCAGAATTATAATCAGATCATTCCTCCAAGAATCAGAAATTGGGAAATTCGTTTGCCGGAACAAGAATTCCTAAGATGGAGGTTGTCACTAGACAATTGGTGGCTCCTATTTGATGGAGCCTCGAAAGGAAACCCTGGCAAGGCAAGGGGAGGAGGAATACTTCTCGATCCTAATGGCTCAATTAAACTATCCTTTTCCTGGGGTCTAGGATATGCTTCTAACAACCAGGCCGAATTCTTAGCACTTTGGCAAGGGATAAACCAAGTTCTCATGCTGGGAATTAAAGAGGTCAAAATTGCGGGGGATTCTAAACAAGTAGTGGATGCCATTAACCTTAATAAGCCTCCAAAGGACATGAGACTGGCTCAGTTATACAAGAGGATATGCATCCTCTTGGATCAACTAAAAGAGTACAAAGTTTATCATGTGCTCAGGACGCTGAATGGAGACGCAGATAAAGAGGCAAACCGAGGATCTCTGCAAAACAAAGGATAACTTAAAATCAATGAGGTAATTTCCCATCATCCGATTCCCTAAAAATGCAGTGGCTGTCTGGACGGATTCCTTCAYATCGTTCTGGCCTCAGAAAGGAAGGACGACAACAAACTTCTCTAGTCGGACGGACAAGATCCAATCGTGGAGATATGAGATCTTACTCCACCCGTGAAGAATATGATTAGAGACAGGAGGAATCGCTGATAAAATACCATCGCTCAATACCTCATCAGACAAGAAGTCGGGCGCGCAGGACGCAGGAAGCAAGGAGCAATCATGTTTTGAGCATACCAGTCATGGATTAGGGCTCTAAAACCCCCCTCATGCCTAAGGAACGAATAGATTTGATCAGAGATGAACTGGAAAGCATAAGGGCATCCACCAACCAGCAAAAGTGGGACAATCTGAAGTTTGAAATGGAGGACCTCAAGGATGAACTCTCAGACGAAATTCACGCTGGCCTGAAAGACGCAGCTAATCTCATGGGCGACTTAGGAAAACGCCTCTGCAACCTGGAGCAGAAAGTGGAGGAGTTAACCACAGCATTCAGCAAGATCTCAGAAGCATCTGCAGAAGCGGCCACCAGCACCAGACACAAAGGAAAACGCTAAGGACGTAGCAGTCGTCTCAGTTAGTAAGGAGCCCCAGCCCAGATTTTTGGTTAGACTAATGCAGTCCGTTTTTAGATGTATGGCACCTCTAGGAGTAAAACCTTATTGTAGATGGTAAAGACTTCTGGCTGGAAAATGTATTACAGAGCAGTAGCTCTGAGTGGATATGTAAGGGTTTGGCAGCCCTCTCTGCCTTATTCTAAATAAAGCTCCATACCCGTTTGTGTTAAAAAAAAAATGAATTGTCCATTAAATTATTCCATGACATTGAAATCTCTTCTGCCCAATTGGTTTACAGATGCCATACATAGTGATTTCCTCCCATAAATTTAGTAGGTCGTCGATAAGAGGCTCAATATACACATTCATATCTTTAACTTGGAACTTACCTAATTGTTTGAAATTACACGAAATTTCTACCATGGTATGTATATATACGTAAATAAATAAATAAAAGATATTATGCAAAAAAAGAGAAAAACGAAAAAATTTACATTCGAAAAATTAATGTAAACAAATACCTGGAACAATCATTGTCAAAATTATGTGCTTCCTTTTTATTGACATCCAAGGAGGAATGTTATTGTTGATAACAAAAATAGGCCACACTGAGTAAATAGACCGAAGCTCTCCAAATGGATTAACACCATCAGTTTCCAATGAAAGCCTAACATTACAAGGTTCATTTGTAAATTTTGGCCATTTTGCAACAATTTACTTAAATGCATAACCATCTACAGGCATTCGAAGAATGCCATCTTCAATTCTCTTTCGTGCATGGTAATCCATAAACTGTGCTATGCTTTAGCACTTGCACAATCGCTGCAAATGTGGAATTATGGGAATATGCTGGAGAACCTTTCGAGGCACCATTTTTGTTACTTGATCGGTTTGATATCTACTGATACCACATACTAGGCATTTTGTTTTCGATGCATGTTGTCCGTAATATATAATATGATCATCAAGAAATGCATCTATACTTTGATACTCCATTCCAATGTATATCATAATGACATGTAAATATCGATATGTGCGAGGTAAAATATTTGACAAGGGTAACAAAAATTCACCCAAAAATCTAAAACATAATAAATAACTAGTTAATGTAAAGAATAATAATTGTAAATATTGCATTTTTATTTTACACATTAATTAACATTAAAAAGGGGGAAAAAGTCAACCTTTATGTAGATGTGATGAAACATATTACATACCTTAGGATCTGTGTCATACAAGTGTTTTCCAAATGATTCGTAACCTTTAAGTTCACCAAAAACAATGTAGTGGAGAGGATATTTGCTATCGACCCTTTATAAAGTTGTTTATTTTCCTTTTCAATCAGAGGTTCATCATAAATACCATCACTACTATCACTATGATCCTCATTTGGATGACTGAATAAGTCTTGGATCATTTGATTTGTCCCATCATATTAAACTATGTTTTTATTGTCATCTACTTCCATGGGATCATTAACTTGATCTTCATTATCTGCTTCATGTTCCTCATCTTGTACAACATCATTTCTACTACTATTTGGTGCTTTCTGCAGAAATTTGTTGAGGTCATTTCATGCTTCCGAAAATTTCCCTCCCATTTTCTATTCTTCTGAATTCCTTTCTCCCAGTCTTTCCTTCTTCTATGCTTATCCATTTTTCCCTCTTACTATCCCTTTCTAGTTCTACACTTAGTCACATTTTTAAACCGCGGGTTCCCGGGTTGGCGGACTTAGAGTTTCTCATCTCCGTCTATAAATTCACATCACGAGTCCGACCGACCACTGTGTTGTCCCATACTTAGCCTATTCTATGATCATGGGTTCTCGGGTTTATGGGATTGAGCTTTCATGCTCCCGTGTTCCGTGATAGACACATTGCACCAAAAAGTTCTGCGATCTACATTTCGATCCTCAGACTCCCCAAACTTCCAAAGTTTCACTTCACCTACATGATTCCATCCGATCACCGCACCATTCCGTACTTAGCCAATTTCACACCTCATGCCATCGCAGACTCATGGGTTCCTGGGTTCCTGAGTTCACGGGTTCACAAAAAGTCTCAAATCACATATTTCTTCCGTCTGTCCCTGCCACCCCTGCACCCTTCCCAATGCACATTTATTATTATTTTA
Source organism: Picea engelmannii (assembly GCA_009831015.1). Lineage (NCBI taxonomy): Eukaryota > Viridiplantae > Streptophyta > Pinopsida > Pinales > Pinaceae > Picea > Picea engelmannii. Next base: position 163,585 of record ML782614.1, read on the forward strand.
ATTCTAATAAATTACCATACAGGTTCGAAAGGATGGGCATTAATAAGCAAAAGGCTCGAGGATATCTCCTATTAAAACACATTAAAACAATAATTACAGAGGATTATATCATCTCCCTCCAGTGTTCATTCCTAACACAATTTGGAGCAAGGGAACGTTCTCGTGGACTAATTGCAGCAACTCGACAACATTTTTGTGGAGATACACTGAATATTTTTGGGCTTGAGGACCAGAGCTTTCAGTGGTCCAGGGCATATTCCTATTATTCATCCCCTTCTGCCCAAAAGGAAGTAATATGTACATCTGGAATTACACATGAAGTTTGTGTTCTGGAAGTATTTGATTGTAAGGTGTTGGTCACCTGGTGCACCGAAAGATATATTCCAATCCATCAGATCATTCAGTTGCGGGACCATTCCCCTATCTCTTTGTCACCTTAGGTAGTTCGTAAGATGTTGAGACTTCTTAAGCCAATGCTCACCTTCAAAGGTGAAGATTGAAGGGATTTCTTGAAAAAACATGACAATGGACTGGACCTCTTACTTGAATTCCTAGAAAACCCAACGACTGTCCCCGAGGACATCACAAGATTGCAGGTTGTCTCATTTAAAAATCTCTTCTGGGAAATTGAATGGATTTTTACGAGGATAATAGGACAAGAAACCACAACCAACATCTCCTGGATGATTCTTTACATTCTATATTTTACGGTCAAAGAACATTCCATCTTTGATTTGGGTAAGTTGATTTCCATTGAGTTCTCTTCCCAATTGGCGTAATAGAAGAAGGAGAATACATTCTTTATGTTATCTTATTTGGTTTTCACGATAACACATTGTTGTAAGCTCCTAAGATTATCTGTGTGCAAGAAGGTAAACTGTGAATTCGACCCAATAACCTTCTGGTATCAATCTTTGTGGAGGCACAAGGTCTCCCAACATTTTTATGAAGTTTTTAATGATTTTGTCTCAGTTTTTAAATATTTGTTGTTTGGAAAGAACACTCCCCATATGTCTAACCAAGCAAGTAAGTTTTTGGATAGGAAGGGGACACTAGAACAAGGGGAAAATTATAACATTATAAGTATTTTGGATCCAAGGAAAATCCTTCCTTTCTTCCATGCCACATATTTGACAAAATGTTTGTTGCTGAAATAGCAAGGCAATGCAACTATTGGTTGCATTTTTTCCATGAAAAGAGAAAAACGAAATTCATACCTCTACCTTGGAAAGTTGGGGATTTCATATTCAAAAATATGAACAAGATCGATGAATTCACAGGCCACTTCTACAATCTTAATTTAAAATATGCTTAAAAAGTAAAAGGGTTTGACCCTAGTGGTATTTTTGTAGAACATCTATTGACTATTCGTTTCAACAATTATTTCATTAATGTTATTCTGAATGAAGATAGAGACAATGCCTTAGGAACTCCCGCTCATGACACCGGTGACCTGGAAACGATACCCAAAACCAATGACTCATACAAGTAGAGAGGAAAAGGTCCAGGTGAGAAAAATACCCAATCCCCGACTGTCATGCCAAAGAGTACAACCTCTCGAAGCAATGCTACAACGAACCACCAAAGTAAGAAAGTAACCTAGAGTTCTTCAGGCGGAGGAGAAGATAAGAACCGTCCTTCCGACAAAATTGAAAGTTCTCATAAACTTCCATTGAGGAAGAAAAGAAAAAAACATTGTGCAAGAAGAGGAGGAACCTCAAGGAGAAAGCGATATCCATGACCTCTCCCTCAAGGATATGGAACTCAAAATTGACATTGAGAAAGTGTTCCCCAACGTCGACCAACTAGAGAAAAATTCTCACCAGAACCCTCATATGGAAATAATTGAGACCGAGACCTTCGACAAAGAAGATTCTTTTGCATTTCAGAGCGTTGTTTTTGACAGCGAGTCCAAAAATTTGATTATCGAGAAACGAGATGTAAAGAATAAGAAGGGGAAATATCATTCAGAGGTTAACCTACAGAACACGTGTCCTTCCCAAATTTCCTAGATACACCGAGCAACTAGATATGCTCTAGATAATTCTATTGGAGGCCTTGAAGCAAAGAATGTCAAGTTAAAGGAGAGAATCAAAGAATTGGAGGAAACTTTGATGCATCTTCTAGTACTTGCTAGTCCTTTAGAAATGATCAGGCATACCACACTTGCAGAAAAATTAAAAGGATCGACAAGCCTTATCACATCAGCCTGAGGCTATGTGGAAAATAATATCAAGAAAATAATGGAATTAATAATAGAGGCTTGGGAGATGTCAAAGAGCATGGTCTCTTTTCAAACAAGAGCACACAATTTTCATGAATATCTATAGGAAGATTTGAAAAATGAGGAAGGTTTCTACCTCAATGCAGTTGTATCATTTGGTGTTAAAGTTCCCAGTATGATAGAATTATGAAAAATATAGTAGGATCTCCCTTCTCTGAACCAGATAAAAAAAATGAACACATGTTGGAAGAAAAAGGTTAAAAACTTGAATATTATTGTTCAAGCATGCAGCCAGGCCATAACCAGAAGAGAAGATTTATTCAAGAAGCTAACTGAGATATATCTAGCTGGCAACACCAATGAGGTCCAAGACCCCAAATTGATACTCAACTCATTTGTCTTAACCAAGAAATAATTTGATGAACAAGTTGAGATCTTTAAAGGGTTAGAGATCCCACACTTTGGAGGGGGAAAGGATGTAAATAACTGCATCAAGAAGTTACTGACATTCATGCACAAAGGTATTTTATGGTTGAATACCCAAGTTTCCATCGACATCGACTTTATAGCCAAGATAACAGGTCTTCCAACCAAAGGTGAGAAACCTGCGTAGTACCTTGATGACAAGAACAAGGAGAAAGCCTTGGAAGAAAATATGAAACAAAATTATGGGATAGAGAGAGGATACAGGGGGATCATCATCAACAAGATCAATGAACCAACAAAAAGGATAATAACCAAACTAATGGCTTGTAAATTACTTAGGAAGTGTCGCAAGAAGGAAGTGTCAGCATGCATAATAGCAACAATTGCGTAATGTGTGAAGGGAACTATTTTAAGCTAGATCCGATACTTGTTAAATATATTTTTAGATGATTGAAAATATGCCTAGGACGTAGGGACAAAGTTAATTACTCGTGGCTCATTACATTGATTTCATTAGTGGGTTGGAAGCACCTCAAATACACCATGTTTTGTCATAGAACTATAAGGTTCCGCACAACATAGTATGAATCATTGTGGCACACAATTGTCGCAAAATAAAGATAGAAAAATTTGAGCATCTTCAAGACATACCTTGAATAAATCCAAGAAAAGGTGGCAAAAACTTGGAGGATCCCACCGGAGGTGGTGAAGGAGTAAAAAATGATATAAAATTTTAAAGAATTGAGGCATAATATGTGGATCCAGGCCAAACGAGATCTAGAGAAGGAGTGGTTGCAGATGAGATATTGCGTTAGAACAAAATAAGTCCAATAGGAAATGAAAGACTAGAAAGAAGACTAGAAGATTCCAGTAGAACAACTAAAGGAAAAGTAGCCAAAAAAAGACAAACACATAGCAGAAGTAGGCTCATCACAAAGGAGTAACAACATGGAAAATACAAGAGAAACAACAGGGCGCATGAAGCCAATAGAGGGGAGTGAAAAAAAGAAGAAGAATACTATCTAAAATCTAGTTACACAACAGAAGGACCACGTAGAAGCTACTAATGTCGCAACACAAAGGAAGGATGACATACCTATGCAGGAGGGACAAGAAGGAGGGGATATATGGGATACCCTAGTCACACCAAAGCCAACATAACTAAGGCCACCAAAGAGAACAATTTTTTAGTTAGGTCAAGTGTGCAAGAAAATGAAGGCGCACATGGAAGTCCTAGAATATAACAAATGATGATGTTGAAATACTCATATAAAAGGTATAGGACCATGCCGAAAAATCTCACGAGGAGGAAGACAAGAAAAGAGATAAGATCCTACAAGAGATGACAGAGGTAAAGAAGGTATTATATTAGATACAATTTACCAATGCATGGCATGAAGGCACAACACAACAACAAACATCTCAAGTACAACCCATGCCAACACACAATGAAGAGGAGACAGTGCAACTAACAACATTAGCAAGCCAAATATTTATCCTCACCAAAGATATGTTGCAAATTGATCAGGAAATGGTGTAGAAACAAGTTAAGGACGTACAAAAAATGGACTTGGTATTGGAAAGGATACCAACCAAGGCCTTATATAAGTTGTAGATAAGCGTGGTGCATGAAGTTCAATCTAGATGCAGCTCAGATGCAAAAAACCTGGAGACAACCCAAGAGGAAAAGAGGTATTAAAGATAGTCCTCAAGGAAAAAAAGATTGAACATGAATAGGAAAAGTGACACATAGATATATTAGATCAAAGACTTGAAGAATTCTTCCAAACAATTCCGAACAACACACTCGCAGGAGAAATCAGTGTAGAAGAAAAGATAAAGAAGATACTGCAGATGACAGAGGAATACAAACAAGAGATAGTAGAGTTGGTTGGAAATATAACACCAAACACACCTCCAAAAGTCAGGATAGAAAGGGAAAAATAGGCCACATAACAAGCAAACCTTCTAGCACTAGAAGTCAAAGAACTAACAAAACTTTACGAGATGACTGCACAAATTTGGACCATCCTAGAAGAAGATGAAGGGATCCAACAATTGGATCAGAAAGAAGCAAAGTTGAATGTAGTAGTCCAGGATCTAAAGTAGAGGAATAATATAATGCCTATATCGGAGATATCAAGGGTCGTGTAGGAGATAGAAATCCCACAAGAAGAAGTAAAGACAATCCAGGAGGAAAGGCAGACTAGATAGGCTCAGTTGGAGCCTCTACAAGAGCAAGCATACACAATGCTAACAATGTTGGAAACAAAGAAATCCAGAATGGGACAATCATACTCAAAAGGAATATAAGTGCTAAAGGAGCACATCACAATGTAGGTCATGGAGACCTTGACAGAGAAAAGTGCGCAGGCCAAGAAGCAAGTCGATGAACTAGAAAAATAGTTCCAGGAGTTGGAGAAATCACTATAGAGGGCACACACTTCCTGAGTGGCTCGGGACAAGCCACAAGTTAGTGTTGGGGGGCTATTGGAGCATAAAATTTTGGGGTTTATCACAGTGAACGAGGCATAAGAAACTAATGAAGCAACGTGTTCCAGGAAAGAAGGAAAAGAAGCATGACATAAGGGAAAAGGAAACATCATGTCGGGAAAGAAGACCAATGTACATTCAAAGAAATAAAGAGTTGGATCAAAGACCAACCGCATGCAAGGAGTCAGAAGGTGGACAAGTGGATTCCACTTAGAAATTAGGGTTTTTGTCAATGTAAGGTTTTTGACCCATCTTTTGTAGTATAAATAGAGGATGGATGAGGCAGCTAGGGAGATCATATCTTATCATTGAACGCTTTCATGAGCATAGTAATTTGAGCATCCTTGTTGATTTTTGAGTTGAAGTATGTATTTGGTTGAGATCTATAGAGCTAAGATGAAGTCATACTTGATATGTAATTGAGGTTCATGTCATAATATGTGGATCTTGGTGCGACACTAATCAGCCTCATGCACCATTACTAAACTATGATGTAATGCACATAGCGCTATTTTAAAGAAGAATGAATAAAGTAGAATATCTTTGTGGGCGTATCCCAGGGGGGTTAACCATGATAAAATCCTATGTTGTAATGTGTTTGATTTTTTTTTTTTTTTATGCAATTAAGAATGAATGGTTATATGAATGGATGAGTTTATTTACAACGCGCACTAGAAGAATTATGCAAAATAAATGTTATTGAATGGGTAAAATAGTAGATATGATGTATGTTATGGTAGAATGCATGTTAACGCATAAGTATAAGTAAAAGGAACATCCCCAACCCCTTCCATGACCGCATACATTTGTGTCCTACATTCCCCCATAAGCCATCTCGGGTGAGACTATGTTGTGCACTTTGTGCACGGTGTAGCCTTCTGGTTTACCAGAAGGGTCGATGGTGAAAATGGTTTTGTTGAAGAACTAAGGTAGAATGAGGGTCATCCAATACATCCAACACACTTAATAAGTTATATTTTATACCATCAACATATAACACATTATTTTCTTTGGTTTTTCCCTTTTTATCTTCATCTAATACAACAAATCCTTTTCCTCTAATTCTGGCTAGAGCATTGTTTCCAAAAGTGACATTACCACTTTTTTATTTAGTTAAGAATTCAAAATTACTTTTGTCTCATGTCATGTGCTTGGAGCATCCACTATCAATGTACCATTGATTTTATTTATTTTTGGCATATAGATCTAGTCCAAAATTTTCTTCACTTTTATTTTTCGTCCTCCAATCCTTGGTAAAATATTCTTGTTTGTCTTGCCTAAATATAGGGTTTCAAAATATAATGATAGGTTCTTTTACCAATGGATTTATTAGATACATACTTATACTCAACCCAAGAGATGATCCAAGATGACCTATTATGGATGGTTCAAAGATCAACAGTTTAGTCCTAATCTGGACTTCTTTAGACTTGCAGATTTGAAAAGATGACATCAATAATTTAATGTTGGAGAACATGTATACCTTAAAGTCAAAGCAAGAAGGAGCTCATTTAAACTAGGGAATTGTTTCAAGTTGGTGCCAAGGTTTTTTGGTCCATTCGAAGTCTTAACTCGAATCATAATAGTGGCATACCAACTAGCACTCCTTGCAAATTTAAAAGTTCATAATGTTTTTCATGTTTTATTATTAAAAGGATATATTCATGATACCACTCACATCATTTATTGGAACATGGTTCAGGTGGAACCAGAAGGTAAGCGAAACCTCTATGCATTCTAGACATGAAAGAAACAATACTTAGGAATAGAGCCATCGCCCAGGTAAAAGTGCAATGGAAGCACTTTATCCCTGAGGAGGCTACTTGGGAGCTAGAAGATGAAATGATGAAATCTTATCTAGCTCTGTCCCAAATGATGAATTGAGGGAAATTCTTGTTGATTTTTCATATGAGATAATATTGTATATGAATATCTTATTACAATTATGAGTGTTCCATATATAGAAAACATATGGTGACCATCCATGAAAGGACATGTTCCTTGAATAATAAATAACTACTTATTTATTATAGATATGTGTACTTTGTATTATAAATATCATGTCACACACACACACACACACACACACACACACACACACACATATGGAAGAATGTCTTCCCAATGTTGTCCAAACTTCAACACTCCCTCTCAATGAGGGAGACATTCTTCATCATGCCAAAGTTTGTCTCTGAAGTTTACAAACTTCACTCTAGACTCATGACACCTATCAGTCTTGGGAGATGTCTCTTTTCCACCTGAACCTAGGGGAAAAACCTTCTGCGGATCTCCCTATGATCCAATTGACTCTCTATGAGATCAGGCTCTTTGGGTCTGCATGTGATAGCATCTAACATCTTTAAGTATTTATTATTCCAAGTCAAATCACCATGACAAAGGAAAAATATCACACCAAGGCCATTTACCACAGGTACACTCCTGTGAGTTAACTTCAACCCAATTCTATTTGATACATGAAAATCACCTCAAGCACCTCGAGTCCATATATCTCCTTTTCATGATCAAGGAAGGACTATGCTTGGGACCATTTATCATAAGTACACCCTTGTGATAAATGTATCCTATCTTCATTGGTCTGCAGCCCAATATAGGAGAAGTTATTTCCCGATGCTTACTAGGGCCATTCACTTGTGTTTATACACATCATGTAGTTGGTATCCACGAGACTTGAGCTAGATCATCCTACAAGGGGTGGCCAGTCCCTTGGGGCTACTCAAGCTAAGTCATCTTGAACCATACTTGACATATCGAAGTTTCCTCATGAAACCAATGTCTCAACTCACTCATGAACCGTGTCCATAATAGACATCTTATGGTTCCCTCGTGGAACACATGTCTAAGACATATCAAGGTTACCAATCTCTGTGATCAAGCAGTGGCACACAACTACTTCCAAGTGATCTGGTAGTCTCCATGGAAATCAACTAGTAACACATAGCTACTACAATGCCATCCAATAGAACATGATTGTGCTGATCCATAGTAGTACACAACTACTGTCCAGTGGTACAAAACCACTGCTAGTAGCACACATCTATTGTCTAGTGACACACATTCATTGCCAATGGCACACAACCACTGTAGTAGCACATAACTACTTTCCAGAGACACACAATCTCCACTCACAACCACTGTAGTAGCACATAACTACTTTCCAGAGACACACCATCTCCACTAGTGGTACACAACCATTGTAGTAGAAAACAAATATTTTCTAGAGACACACAATCTCTGCCATAGTATCATGACTATGCATGTGTCCCACAGTTGTCACACACTCAATAGAGTGTCACATGACTAGGGAGGTATTCATAATAACCAGCTAAATGTATTCAAGTCGACCAATTTTATTGAATGAAAAATTACATCAAATATATCATGACATATCATCAACTACATCATATATGAGCCATAATTCATCTGGCATGGTGCACATCAAGTCATATGATCCACTATATAATCTCTAAGTCATACTAGCATGATGCAAATGCATCATATCTAAGTTGTACTGGCATGATGTGGAGTATCATCTACATCATCTCTAAGTTGCACTAGCATGATGCGAATGCATCATATCTAAGTTGTAATGGCATGATGTGGAGTATCATCTACATCATCTCTAAGTTGTAATGGCATGATGTGGAGTATCATCTACATCATCTCTAAGTTGCACTAGCATGATGTTTCTACATCATATCTAAGTTATACTATCATGATGTATATTAGTGCCTCTGTATCATCTCTAATATGTACTAGCATGATGCTACTACATCATATCTAAGCTGTACTAGCATGATGCTACTACATCATATCTAAGCCGTACTAGCATGATGCTACTACATCATATCTAAGCCGTACTAGCATGATGCGAGTTAGGAAACTACATCATCTCTAAGCTATACTAGCATGATTCTACTGCATCATATCTAAGTTGTACTAGCATGATGTGAGTCAAGAAATTTCATCATTTCTAAGATGTACTAGCATGATGCTAATGCATCATATCTAAGCTGTACTAGCATGATGCGAGTCAACGAATTGCATCATCTCTAAGCTGTACGAGAATGATGCTAATGCATCATATCTAAGCTATACTAGCATGATGCGACTATGGACATATGTATCATATATAAGTTATACTAGCATGATGCAAAATAATCATATTCGAGTTGTACTAGCATGATACAGATCAACACTTCCTCTCAACCAAGGGAGCAATCTCCATAAGTCCCAACTTGTCCCTTCAATTGTGAGTTCTATCCATAAAGGGAATTATAATTTATGACAAGTTGACATAATCAACAATTAAGAACTTTCGTGATGGTTTCTTTGAAGGTTCAATTCATAAGTATAAAATTTAGCATGGAAATTACTTTCAATGCTTCATGGTACCATTTGTAGTTATGATGAATTATAGTTTAATGCATTTAATAGGAATGTTTTTATAAATGTTAAAGAGAGCCTCTCTTGAGTTTTGTTTTATTATACTTTGAATTTAATAATGAAACATATAATATTTTCTTATAAATTATTTCACCAATTGAATTTATTAGATGGAAGGAGAACATAGGGTAATGCTTTTAAGTTCTATCAAATTAATACTTAAAACTATTCTTAGATTGGTTAAGTTCACCATTAAGTCCCTTACCTAGCAAGGACACAAGTTATGTACCTCGATAGTATTTCTTTACTCACATCTTAGATAGACTTCCATGATTGGATTCAAACTACAAAATAAATTTTTATGTTTAAAACAAAACAAATCTTGATAAAATCATAGTATTATTTAATTTATGTAACCGACGTTGCTCTAGATGCTAAAAAAAAAATGTTGACTTATGTTGGTTATCTTTATTTCAAAAAAAAATGTTTAGCCATTGTTTAAGTGATGTATGGTATGTTACATTCATCTTTTAATAGATTTTTGTTATTAATTTAATTTCTTTTTGTTACAAGTGTCTATGACAGATCTACAAATCAACTTCAGTTTCCAAATATATCTTTCAGTTGGGATTTTTTCATCTCTACAAGGCATAATGCTTGGGCAAGATCAAATTGAAAATTCACATCAGCTTCAGGAGGTGATCTTCCATCCTCCTTCTTGAACAAACGGTAAAGCATATATTCAAATGATTGAAAACCCACTTCCAAAATGGGTCGATTTACTTAAACGCTAAAGTATTTCCTAGAAAGTGAACAGATTGGGAGAAATCATGATTGGAGTGACATAGATTTTCCTAGATTAGAAACACATCAATATTCAGGAGACGATCTTTTGGATTCAATCTCGACCAAACGGTGAAATATTTGAGGAAACAATTTGAAACCCAATTCCAAAATAGGCCTATTTACTTAACCTATAGAGGATTTTCTCAGAAAGTGAAGAGATTTGGAGAAGTCATTTTTTGAGTGAGTCATATTAGATTTTGGTTCAATTTTAGGAGGCTAACTTCAAACTTAGATTATGAGCAAACCAAGAGGAATCTAGAGAAACAAATGAATACCCACTTCAGAAGCAGGGTCAATTACCTTATCCAAAAAATATTTTCCCAGAAACCCAAACTTTTGGGAGAACTATTATCATGAATAAGGAAGACCAAATTTTTTGTTATGCCAGCTCACAGGAATCATTTTGGCAGGTCGATTTCCATGAGATCAGTGAGGAATCTCTTCAAACGATTGAAACCCACTTGAAAAAAATGCCCATTTATCTTATCCTAAAAGGATTTTTGAAGAGGTTAAACCATTTGGAATATATGATGCATTTTTTTGGGCAGGTTTTCTCTAGAATTAACATTTTGTAAATTCTGTAGTTGATTTTGTTATGAATTCTTTAGCTGATTGTTGAGCATGTTTTGGTGGACTCAAGGGGGATTCGACCTGTAGGAAAAATAAATGTATAAAACTCTTTTTATTCATGTGTAAATGGGTTCAAGATCTAAAACTGGAGAGGACTGTATGACAACTTTTGAAGCTAATAATAATAAGTTTTCATTTCATTACACCGTTGTATTTGATTTGTAGACTTATTTCTTTGATTATTTTTTTTTCATTTTGGTTTGAATAATGTTTCATTAGTGTATTGACAATTTATATAAGAACTATTGTTGATCTCATTTTTTTTTTTATGTTGGTGAATGTTTTTTTAAAGCTATATTTGCAGGGTTGCACATGATTTGAACCAAGATTGATTATGATTTCATGGAGATTAGTTTGTAGTGATTAATAACTATTTATTTATAATTTTCAAAATTGTCTTGATTTCCCTTTATATTGGATTAAAATTAACTATTTCATTAGTTCAATATAAATCTCACAATGAATTCATTTTACATGATTGTATTTGGGTATATACATGAGTTTTTGATAACTATTTATCGAAATTATTTCATTGTGTATTTCTTGAACAAACTATAAATCCTTGAACTATTTTGATGATTTGTAGGTCCATCTTAACCCCAATTACAATTACAATCCTTACCTCTTCTTATTATATATTCCTTCTCTTGATTAGGAGTAAGGTTATCCTTCTCCTGATTAAGATATGTTTTCCTTTTTGTTAACTGTCATCATATATTAAAGTTGTGTTTGCATTTAAGTCCATAAAGTCTCCTTTCACAGGAGTGAAATCCATTGTTGTGTAGTTGAGCCCTTGTGTCATCCTTAGGGTTGTTTTCTTGTAAGCATGTTGCAATAGAGTAATCCATTTCCTTCTATCTACTAATAAAAGCAAGTAACAATATACATTAATGGATAGAAGGTTGTGTATATCCCTTTGTATATATATAAAATATTCCATATTATATTAGCATTAGATTAGGCTAGTCTTAGGACAAGGGTAACTAGAGACCCATAGAACCAGTCAAAATCACCATTTCAACGGACAAGGGTCTAATTGGGACCCTGATCGAGTGATATCCCTATGATGTTGAACATGGTCATTTTTTTCCATCAACATTTTTGGCGCTAGAAGGAGGGCCACTGATGAGTGTGCATAATAATTTGATTCTTATGAGATATTTGCTTCAACACTATTATTTATTTTTAATGGCTTCTTCTAAACTTCCCATATAGATTTTTCTATTTGGTCGTGCATCAAGCACTCAAAAAAAGGTATTTAAGGACTTGTCAAAGGTAAAGTTCAACGATGAGTCTAATTCTTTTGCATTTCATCATGTTCATAAATTTATTTTGAATTGTAAAAAAATGATATTGATGATGGTGTTATGTGCAAGATTTTCACTCTCACCTTAACAGGCCAAGCCAAAGACTGGTGTAGATCATTGCTAGTTCCTTTTGTATGTAGCTGGGATGAATTCACTTGAATGTTCCTGCATAGATTTCAAGATTATGATTGTGATTGGATTTTCCTTGAACTTGAGAGCCTGTGAAGAATTGAAGGTGAGTCCTATGAAGATTTTCTTCTTAGATTCAAATTAATTTTCTTTCAATTTCAAGCTGATGATTCACCTTATATGCATGAATTAATAGGATGGTTTAAACAAATTCTTTCACTTCCTTGTATTAATAATAATGAACCAACAACATTTAACTTTTCTTTGTGTATTTTCTACTATTGATGAACCGATTATTTGCTATGATATGGTTGATCCTATTGTAACAATCAATTCATAAATTATCGAGGAACTATTTTAGGAAAACATAAATTCATCCAATGAAATTTTAACTCATCCTAAAAATGTTTTAAGTCCTAATATAATTCATGAATTAGATTGTTTCCATGATGTTGACAGTTGTCTCATTAAAAGTAATTTGACTGAAATTTATGATATGATAATTAATACTTCTCAGCTCCACATATTAGAACATATTGTTTCTCATTTTCAAGAAGGGAAATATTTATTCGATCAAGTTAATCCCGTACCTGAAAGTGATATCCATTTTGAGAAGAATAATAAACAAATGATCATTCTGAGAATAGAGAGACATTTAGTTTTATTTGTTCCAATAGTTATTTTTCATTATAGCATTATATTTTTGCGAACCTAAATTTGTTTGATAATCATCTAAGTGTTCCTCTTCATTTAAATGACATTTTACAAGACAAAGGAACTGTCATAAGTCAAATAGATTTTGTATATCATGATTATCAGAATAATGAATCATTAAATGATCATTTTTTCGATAATTTTCATACATGTTCATAAACTTATGTTTCTAGTTCTGATCTAAAGGAAAATAGTCAAAGTAGTGACTGTGGAATCATTTTTTATAGTGATCTAGAGGTTGGGAATAGTAAGGCACTTCACCCCCAGGTGATGGTTATGTCAAGTCCTTGTATTGTCAACCCTCATGATCAATCTATATTTCAATATGTAGGGTATTCTTTTATTGATCATACTACTATTGAAACTCATCTTGAATCTTTTCATAATGATTTCAATTTTCAAGAAGAAAACACCATGACTATTTATGATTATAATGATATCACTCAAGTTCTCATTCCTTTTCATGATCTTGAATTTTTAACACAAGTAGATGCTAGTTCTAATAATCATCATGTTATTTAAGCTAATACTTGTGTAAAGGAAATTATTGCAAATAAGTCCTTTTTGTGTTGTAACAATAATGTAAATTCTTTTCCTGTTGTAAATGGTACTAACTTTTCTCTACAGGGTGACCAATTTTTTTTTCCAATCATGTTTCCACTCCAATAATTTCACAATGATTTTCAAGATAGAATTGAAACTTGGTTGGAAAAAAAAACATTTCAAATGAGGTTCCCTATTAAAAAAATTGTTTCCCTGTTTCTATCAGAAATAATTGTACATATTAGGTTAGATTTTTCTTTTGATTATTTATTATTCATCCATTTTATGTTACTCACTCCTATTGTATATATGATTGCATGAATAAAACAAATGGACTGGCTCCATTGGAAATTTCACTTTACTTATCCCTAGTTGTTCTTGTAGAATATATTAGAGTAGGATAGAATAAGAGTAGTTTAGTTCTTATTTTGTTTTCTTTTTCCATTAGTTTGAATAAAACAATTGTGAGATTATGGGCTAATATTGAGCTGTCGCCAAGGTAATAACTTTTCCTTGTTCATTCTTATCATCTTACTTTTCATGTTTTTCATTAAAGTTGTGTTATAATCTTTATTCTTAAAACCAATAATTTAAATCTTAATCATTGTTGCAAGAAGTAATATTTGAAAGAGGGACAATATAAAATATACTTTGGTAAATCATAACTGCTCTTTAATTATAATTTTAATTTTGCAATAAAAATCCTAATTCATTCTAAGGCATTTAAGACAAAACCCATCTAGATCTCAACACAATTGAAACACATATCAATTTTTTCTTATGTTGAGATATTTTTTTTCATGTTTGTCTTATTTTATTTCTTGAATTCATGGCTAATTAGTTTCTCCTTTCTTTCAAGTTTGTAGTTTTTTTTATTAGTGATTTAATTTTACTTTTAGCTTAGAATTTGATTTACTTAGATTTGACTAGCTTCTGTTTACTCTTAATCTTGATTTGATTTCATGACTTTTCTAAAATTTATACGAGGGAAGATCTTTCTAAGCTATGCCAATTGGATTACATGGGGAAATCCATACTCTATATTTTTAAATAGGATTCCATTTATCTAAAAGTCATATATACCTAGTTTTCACTTTTCTTCTACATCAATTGTTATCTATGGGGAACATTAAGATATGTTTCAAGTATTATAAGTTCACTTTTGTAAAGGATAGAATTACCTACATTCTTTACTTTGAATCCCTCCCATACCCCTCCACAATTAAAGACTCTACTTTGGTGGATGAAGAGAATACTAGTGGAGTCAAACTTAAATAGTATCGTATCTATTTCTGTAAATAGAATACCTCTCATACCACCCCTCTTTCTTCATCCAATTGTTAAAAAAAATTCTTCAAATATGTTAATCAAAAGGTTGGTAAGAAAGTTGAAATCACATATGTGTGGGAAGTGTATGCAAACCCGTTGGGATACTGAACATGCTTCTTGGAAGAGGGTCAATGCATACATGGTATCAAGCTGACAACTTCATCAAGGTATTGAACATGCCTACTGGAAATGAAGAAATGTCTGGTAAAAGAGGCAATAGATGCATGCTCATCCTTAAATCCTCCTAACTATTTTTACTATCCAATAGTAGAGATGTAATTAAAAGGTAATAAATATTCCCTATTTTTGGATTCACTATCTTGGAACTGGGCATTTAAGTAATTTTATTTTTAAAATCTTATTTTTCTTTGATTATGTCTTAGGTACCTTTAGGAATGATGTAGTGTGCAAACAAAATTTGAAATCTTTCATTTCGATTTTTGGTAAATTTAATCCAACTATTTAGATAATTGCTTTGTCCTCGTGTGTCACTAATTGTCATGGCCACAACACCCCCCCATAATTTTCTCAAAAATGAAAGGTGTCCCCTTATTAATTTTGGTAATGTCACCTTGATTTGTTTCTGGTTTTATATTTCTGGTTTTTTTGTATGTCTTCTTTATCATTTTGACGTTCTCATCATCTTCCTCTTGAAATGATTGGTTTGGTTTGATTTTATTATACAGTCATGTAAATATTTTATCATTTAGATGATTGGATTTGTTTTCATTGAACATTATTAAATCACAACAACTTGGTTAATTATTCGAAGTAGTTTTAATATGAATTCCTCACATTCACTTTGTTTTAAAACAAGATTATGAGGAATAATTTTATCATTCAATAATTAACATGTCGTTTAATTGGTTGATTAAAATTTGCCAACAATTGAGTGATTATTAATTATTTTGAGTTAATTGCCTCAAATTTTCATAATATCCTCAATTTCAAAACATTATGTACAATTAAGTTATACATTTACGCTTTATCTAGAAGGTGTGATATCAATCATATTTTGTTTTATTAATTTTGGTTAATTAAGATCTCGAGATCTTGTAGTTCATCTTTTAATAGATTTTTGTTATTAATTTAATTTGTTTTTATTACAAGTGTCTATGAAACATCTGCAATTCAACTTTAGTTTCAAAATATATCTTTCAATTGAGATTTTTCCATCTCTACAAGGCATAATTCTTGGGCAAGATCAAATTAAAAATTCACATTAGTTTCAGGAGGAGATATTCCATTCTTCTTCTTGAAAAAAAAGTGAGGCATCTATTCAAATGATTGAAAACCCACTTCCAAAATGGGTCAATTTTCTTAACCGCCAAAGTATTTTCTCAGAAAGTGAGCATATTGGGAGAAATCATGATCGGAGTGACACATATTTTCTCAGATTGGAAACACGTCATTCTTCAGGAGACGATCTTGTAGATTCAATCTCAAACAAACGGTGAAGAATTTGAGGAAACAGTTTCAAATCCACTTCCAGAACAAGCCTCTTTAATTAATATACAAAGGATTTTCTCAGAAAGTGAAGATATTTGGAGAAATCATGATCTGAGTGAGTCAGATTAGATCTGAGTGAGTGAGGCAAGTGAGTCCACACATAAAAGGGATTATGGGAGAAGGGTATCATAATGATTAGGGTGAAAAAGGGAATTCAATGGGATAGCTCCCAAATAAGGGGGTCGGGACCACAGGAAAAAAAAGATAAAAAAGTATAGGTATTATTGTGATCAAGATGAAAAGAGGAATCCAATAGGATAAGTCTCAAATAATTTTGCAACTAGAATGCAAGAGGAAAGGTTGCACAATAAGATATCTTGTATGTTCCTTTTATGTTATGTTTTCATCCCAAGGGTTGGGGTGTTTAGGGTTCCTATAAACAAGGGTTTTCCATGTGCTATAGCTCTCTGATATACATGTGGGGTTGAACAATAGTACTCGGCCCAATATATCAGGGCGTCAACTAAGGAGGCTATATCATACCAGCCTTATTCATACTACCTGATTACCCAGGTATTGGAGAGTATCTTCCCTAGTGTTGTTCTCAGTGGCACTATAACAATCAAGCGGTCAATGAATTGATCTATAGCGGGGTTTAGGATGACCAGGAAATTCCGTATACATGTGTTTTCTAATGCACTACCACTTGAAGGGGTACCAACAAGGGTTACAAGGGTGTCCAACAATGTGAGATTAAAAACGTCTTGTATTTCCTCCGTGTATGCTTCCTCGACTGTGGATTTATGCGTTAACAATAGATCACTGTAGTTTAAAGATGTTGGAACACATATCTACCTTGGAAAAAAATTACCCACAATTCATGCCTAGGAAAGTGCTTTGATACCACTTGTTATGCACATGGTTATGTTATATTGAGGAGAAACATGAATGTCACATAAATTACCAACGAAACAACAAAATATAGAGAATATCACATCAAAATGATACCTTTATTGAAATAGAAGCAATGTTCACTTGCCTCTTCGAGGGGACAACCTCCAGTAGAGCAACAGTGTATTACAATAATTCTCAAGACAAAGAATTCTCATGCCCTCGACTCCTATTTATACTAAATCTATCTACCAAAAGAACAATCTAGAGGAATATATTTATGGAAGCGAAATATTTTATTAGGTCTTTTTGCATTTGACTTATTCTCCTTATTACTAGGCCTTATTTATCAATATCAACCTTTATTGCATGGAAAATATATTATTCTACCTACGTGAGGGGTTCATCCCACTCTTGCACACACTGAGCGAACTTATTCTTTGAGGACACTTTCTTGCAAGTGATCTGAATTATTATACTATTGGACGCCTGATTAGGATTATGAGGCATTTTGGATATGATATTTTGTGTGTTTACATAGAAAGGTGCTATTGATTGGGTTCTCTTAAGTATGCAGGACTTTATACCTCGAGGATGAAGAGGCATAGATGAAACCCCTTGGACTCAGGATCGAGTCAAGGAGTGGACTATTGGGTTTTGATTATTGTTGATTTGACCTATGCACATCTAATTAGATGTTATGATGATTGGTTTTATTTTTGACATGATTCGTTAATGATGTAGGCTGGCGATAGCTTGCCGACCAGACCCACATGTGGAGTAGAGGGGTCACACATGATAACCAGAGACGTTGAGGGAGAGGTGTGGACAAGAACCTTGCCACAGCCTACTAGCACTCCCGCCCTAGC
This sequence comes from Picea engelmannii, assembly GCA_009831015.1. Classification (NCBI taxonomy): domain Eukaryota; kingdom Viridiplantae; phylum Streptophyta; class Pinopsida; order Pinales; family Pinaceae; genus Picea; species Picea engelmannii. The sequence goes on from ML782614.1 coordinate 181,839, forward strand.
TCGAATTGTAAGTTAATGATTACCTAGTTCGAGAAGACCCACGATTTCGCGAGGACAGACTGTGACAATCGCTCATGATGATTCTAAGGGGTTCACAATAAGGTAGGTTCCTTATTCCTTAGAGGCCCTTAGTATCCCACAAGACCACCTGGCGGAGTATTGACTCCAGGTGATCTGAATTATTTTCGGCACGAAATGAGATCAGAGATATAATAAAGAAATGCACAAAGATATCACAGATATTCAATAATATAACATAAATGTATTAGATATGCAACCATAAACACAGATATATAGTAATACATGATTTCTATTAATGAAATAAATGTACAGAGGCTGTAAAAATACAGAGTGAAAGACTTGCTAGAATGGTGACAACTTATCTCTGAGAAGAGATGTGATGGCTACTCGCATTCGCAAGAAGATGATTACAATGAGGCTCTGAAGGCCTTTTTACAATAAGCAGGAGTTCCAAAAACCCTAGACATCCAAAAACCTAACCCTAGGAGATGAAGCGCCAAAAGTCATGTGGGCCCCGTTTGGGTAAGTGAGTACATCAACTTCCCGGGGTCGTAATGTTTGCATACAATCTCCGTTTTAGGCGTGTGATAGATCGTTGGAAAGGTATCATCGAAGAGATTCATTTTGGGGGCTCAATCATGCCTTTGGATATTATTGAGAACCTTGATATATAAAAACCTTCATTTGGGCCCTCAAAATGACCTTGGAAGTTAAAACCTGCTAAAAATAGTAAATTGCCAAAATTGCCAGAAAATTGTTTTGAGCCATTTGGAAAAGGTGGGTGGCCACTGATATCCACTTGGATCAATCCTCCCTCCTTAGGAAGAAATGGTCTCCATTGCGTTTAGTTCCCATGGGAGAAGGAAAAGTGTTTGTTGAATCTGCATCTTGGTGAGTTGCTTATCTTGCTGGAGACGTCGTGCTGCTTAGTTTGTGGAAGTCTATCACGAACCTGTTGACGTTGAGGATGTTCAAAAAGTTGAGATGCATGAGAGGACGATGTGCAAAAATAATCTTTGTGCTTTTCTACAACCTTGTCTACCTAATTTTGTTGGATAGAAGTTGCTTGGGACAAGACTGTAGTGGTTGTAGTGTCCTTTTGTTCTCCTTTTGAGCAGATTGTGAAGAAGTTGAATTTTGCAGTATGAGATACTACCTTGTGACACTTTTTAGGTGAAACAATAGTTGGAAATACCTCTGGTATTCTGTAGAGATGACCCCCCAAAGTAACAATGACACTACGGGGTCGAGACTCATAAACAACATGACGTCTCCACATATATGGTTGGCCCAAGAGAACATCACAAACATCCAGTGGGGCAACATCACATAATACCTCATCCTTGAAGGGTTGGATGTCATATGACAATTGAGACTGTTGGTTGTCACAGAGATCTCGTCCTTGCAGAAGCCACCCAATGTTGTATGGCTGTGGGTGTGGTGTTGTCGACAATCCCAACTGTTTGACAACCTCTGTTGAGATGAGGTTTTTCTAGCTTCCGCTATCAACAATAAAATGCAGCGGGGTCCCCTTCACCCACATCTGTGAATGAAAAAGGTGCTCTCCCTCTTTAGGATCTGTTGGTTCTTCTGGTTGAATTGATGCGATCGTGACAATAGCAGTGGGGTATGTGTCAATGATCTGTCCTTTACCAGTATTTTCAGAATCAGATTCTGAATCAAGGTTCGGCTCTTTGTCTTTGATCTCGACCACCAATGACTATTTTGAGTGACATTCATCGGTGTTGTTCTAGGGGATTTTGTGGAAATCACACCATTTTTAGGTGTCCTTCTTTGTCTTCCCCTGACCCTTCTTTTCCTGTGTCTTGGACTAGTTTTCGGGAGATTGTTTGTTAGGGTCGTCTTTGTCATACTTTGGTTGTTGCAGATTTGCAGACCGGAATTCCCATTTGTTCTGGTGCTTAAACTTCTGCTCAATTTTAACAACATATCGATAAGCAACACTGAGTGATGAGATGTCCAGAAAATCCATTTTAGTTTGGATGTCTCTGTGTAGAGCCCCACGGTATTTCAGAACCAAATGTCGCTCAAAGTCTTTGATACCTAGCTTGGTGCGCAAGGTATGGAAGGTATTGGTGAACTCCGGAACTTCTTGGCCCCTCTCTTTCTATAGTGTGGTCCATCTCATGTACTGGTCCTCATAGTTGCCAATAGGGTAATACTATTCTTTTACCACATCCACAAAAAAATACCAAGTGGGATCGACCCCATATATTCCAGACTTCTCTATGGAACTTTGCTCCTAGTAAGTTTCCCACCAATGTTTGACATGAGGGAGAGATTTAAGGAGTGCAAAGGTGATTTTTTCTTTGTCGAAAAAATTGTGAACAAAGAAATAACCTTCTAGTAGAGTTAACCATTTTTCTAGGGCTTCTACATCTATCTGTCCTTCAAATACAAGAATATCAAAATTAACTTGATCTTGAAAGGAGAGGTGCCTCCAAAGTGGTCTCTTGATGAAGATGCGCCCGATGATATCAACAGGCGTTTAAGGATGTGGGAAAAATTATCCATCATTTCGTCCCTCTGTCACGTGAGACCTTGCTCAAGCAACAGATTGATAGGATTGTCTACTCTGTCGTTTTTCTTTTCTTCCGCCATTGAGGGTTTCTTGGGTGTGTGAGAGCGATTGTATTCAAGAGAGACAAGCTCGAGACCCAACGTGCTATACTCAGACCTCATTGGGGACATGCACTGAAAAAACGATCAAGAGCAGCCTGCTCTGATACCATTGATCCAGATTATTTTAGGCACGAAATGAGATCGGAGATATAATAAAGAAATGCACAGAGATATCGCAGATGTTCAATAATATAACATAAATGTATCAGAGATGCAACCATAAACACAGATATATAGTAATACACGATTTCTATTAATTAAATAAATGTACAGAGACTGTAAAAATACAGAGTCTGTAAAAATACAGAGTGAAAGACTCGCTAGAATGGTGGCAGCTTATCTCTGAGAAGAGATGTGACGGCTACTCACATTCACAAGAAGATGATTACAATGAGGCTTTGAAGGCATTTTTACAATAAGAAGGATTGCCAAAAACCATAGACATCCAAAAACCTAACCCTAGGAGATGAAGCGCCCAAAGTCATGTGGGCACCGTTTGGGTAAGTGAGTACATCAACTTCTCGGGGTCGTAACTTTTGCATACGATCTCTGTTTTAGGCGTGTGATAGCTCATTGGAAAGGTATCATCGAGGAGATTCATTTTGGGGGCTCAGATATGCCTTTGGCTATAATTGAGAATATATATCTTGAAAAACCTTCATTTGGGCCCTCAAAATGGCCCTGGAAGTTAAAACCTGCTAAAAATAGTAAATTGCCAAAATTGCCAGAACACTGTTTTGAGACATTTGGAAAAGGTGGGTGGCCACCGATATCCACTTGGATCACTAGGGTTTTTTTATGTCTACCAAGTCAGTCAAGAGGTGAGTGGCACCCTTAGAGCATGTAGTGTGCCCTGAAGGGCACGTCGCGCAAGGAAAATGGAAAGAGGCGAGTGGCACCCTTGGAGCACATGGTGCATCCTGAAGGGAACATCGTGCAAGGAAAAAACAAAAAGTTGAGTGGCACCCTTGGAGAACCTAGTGCGTCCTGAAGGGCACATCACAATTTCAATGGGTAAGTGAATAAACCTAATCGGCCTTAAAATGAATGACGTGATAAGTAAGATTAAAAAAAAACAAATTCCCTAATAAAAATGTCGCCCAACCTAGGAAATTAAAATCTAGGTCTAAGTGATACTTGTGGTAATAATAATAATAATAATAATAATATAATCATAATTAAACATGTGACGAGAAGGGGGTAAGAAATTCAACTAATTTATTAAAATCAAATTGCTTTGGGGGATCAATTTTTGAAAAAAAAAGAAATGATTGTTTTTTTACATATGCTAATTAAAATTTATTAATTAAAAAGAAAAAGAGATAAAAGGTAATTTTTCTACACTTGCTAATTTGAGTTTTAGATAAAAAGGGAAAAGAGGGAAACTTAAAAGAATTTGGAAACTAAGGAAAAAAGGGGAAACATAAAGAAAAAGGGAAACATAAGAAAAAAAAGCAGAATGACTAACTTAGTAAGGAATCTTGCCTTTAAGAACTTTCTAAATACGAACTCAACTTGGAATTTAGTAAGGGTGTAAGTTATTAAAATGTGTAAGGGAATATGGGGACACCTAGGAGCAATTTTAGGAATGCTTTTAGGTGGGAGAGGGAAATAGGAGTAATTAAATAATTAATGAATTTAATTTCTGGTGCAACTAGGGGGATAGGTGACATGTGTATAGGGGAAGTTTTTCTAAATTAAATTAATGAAAAATAAATTAAATGGGAATTTGAGAAAGAAATCAATTAGAAACTCTATAAAAAGGATGGAGGAGGAGGAGTATGGATCTCTTCTTTGATGCGTAACGTTACGCTGCAGAATTTTTGTCTTGACTGACTTATATTGTGGGAGTTGGGATACCCAACACGGGTAATGAGTGATAGCTCGACCTTGCGAGGTGAGTTGGTTGCTAATTGTTCTTTGGTTTAGTGTGCATGGGCCATTTGCGACTCGGGGGGCTAAGGGGGAAAAAGAGTACCCCTAGTGGCTGGGAGGTACTGGTGAGGTCACATTGGTCAACAAGTGAGAGTTGGATGGAGCGTGCAGGACAACGACTCAGATCCGTCACCTTGGGATACAATACATATGTTTTTATTTTGCATGGTAGATTAATATTAATCTTGCACTTTCATTTTCATACCTTTAATTGTGTAAAGAAAAGTGTTTTACTCAATGTTATTAATCAAGAATTTAAAGTCATCATAGCTTTACGCTCGCTACTTGAATTGATTTCCTTAGAACCCAATCCCTAATTGCTATGGATGTTCTATTTTCTTTTAATGCTTATTATGAAGAGATTATGCTTTAATTTCGTCCTCATCCCTAGATCATTAGTCCATGCCTGAGCAGTTGGCCAGGAGCCGAATCGACGGTCGTCACTTTGGTGTTAATAGACCTATAGATTCTAATGCCCTACTTTTCTGTGGTGGATGATAAGCGAAGGATAGTTTTTCTTAGTTGTCTACCCCTTCTTAGCTCTGCATTGGTTGTTCCTGGTTGAGTGAATGTCTTGCACATTCTTGCGAATGGATACCTCTGTGTATTGTTCGTCTTCGTTCTTTGCGATTTGAATGACCACATTTCTTATTATCTATGGAATACATTTCAATACATTCCACTATGATTTTCCCTCTGCGTTTTAATATATTCTGAAGGTGATTTTACCTTACATTTTATCACATCTGGCCTGCGATTTTACTCTACAAGTTATTACTTTTTAATGGCGAATTTTACCCTTGGTTTATACATTTATAGACTGCTAATTTACCCTTATTTGGACAACGTTTTCTTTTGTATCTTATGACAGAGTTTGTTTCTTCATGACAAAATTTTCCTTACCTCTTATTGACAACGAACTTGATGTTAAACTTAGCGAAATTTTGGTTGGTAAAACTCAACAAATTTTTATTGATTAAACCCAACGAACTTGATGTTAAACTCAACGATTTTTTTTTTTGGTAAAACTCATAAATTTTTATTGATGAAACCCAACGAACTTGATGTTAAACTTAGCAAATTATTTGATGGCAAATACCCTCTGTGTTTCAGCACTTTCAACCACGACTTTGGCTCTGCATTTTATTACATTTGATGACAATTTTTACCATGCGTTTTTAATTGGCCAAACACAACTCACTTACACCCATTCAATTGTCTTGCAACATTTTAGACTTCCCTAGCCACACACAACCCTGCCAACGACTTCATTATTGTTACATTGGTATTTGTTTTAACATTTAATTGACCATGGATGGATGTTATCAATGGTTGCATTAATATTTGATTTCATTTTTATATGCCTGTGTTTTATTTATTTAACTGCATTCTCGTTTAAATGTATCCCAACCCCTAATTGGCTATCACTGTAATGTAATCGTAGTTATATTTCTATCACTGTTATGTTGCAATTTTATGAGGATATCACCGTAATGTAATGACAATCATTTTTCTATCCCAGTTATATTGTGATTTTTATGATGCTATCACAGTTGTATTTAGAAGTGGACAGTTATACTGTGATTTTATGTTTCTATCACCATAATGAAATTAATAATTGATGGCTGTTGATAGGATAGCACGTGTCATATAGATATAGTTCGGATTTTACAGTAGATGCATGATTTTAGGATAGAAATATAATATGCAACATTATCCTACTCTGTGTTACAATAATGATAGCCAATAATAATCCTTCGACAATTGGTTAGCGAATTATTACTTTGTAGCAATTTCACACACAACCTTACCACTTTCCACTTAGCCTTGTCATAACTCACCCAACGATATCATCATTTCCTCCTTAGTTTTAGCGACAACGTTGGATGTATGAGGTGTGCCAAAGATTTGTAATTTTAGAAACACCGTTTTACTTGTATTGGTAACTACGTTTTATGACAAGTTTAATATGATGATAGTAAATATTGTTACTCAACAATTTTAATGTTTAAGGACAACGTTGACAGTAATCTTAATTTTTGACAGCATTGATTGTATGACAGCGTTCAACGTTATCATAATTAAATTGACAACCCTTTTTATATGGGTTATGTATAACAATAGTCGACAATTATATAGTGTATAATGAACAACTTTAATAACATTCCCTCGACGATTTAATATTGAATGTATTATACCCAGCAAGCTCGTAGCGAATTGATTACACATAGATACTTACTGCTAATTTAAAATATAATTGAATGACACCATGTTTATCTAATGGAATAAAGAATGACAACTGAAAGGCATTTAACAGACAACATGTTATACATTAATATTATTAATATTGTTAGACAATATGTTGTAATTAATATTGTTGATAGTGTTATAATTATAGTGTTATATATTGATATTGTTAATAGTGTTATATTAATATCGTTATATATTGATATCGTTAATATCATTATGTATTGTTAAATTGTTAATTTAGATTTGTATTTATTGATTAATTAGGACTTGTCAAATTAGACAGCAAGTCGATTATTATATAAGAAACATAGATCAGTAGTCACTTAATTTAATGGATAGTGGGTAATTGTAAATCAATGTTTCTTGATGTTGTTCAGTGCCTAACTCAGTTCACCTTATGATAAGATTTATGACCATAGTAGCTTGGTAACAGTTCACTCCTTCTCACTTAGAAATCTTGCTTATCAGTTAATGGTTTGGTTGTTGGTTGAGTTGTGTAATAGCTTGCGCATTTCCTTTTGAATGTCGTCATCTTGCGTCTTGTTGACCTGTTACTTGGGGGGGTGTGGGTGTAGTCTTCTTGTCATTTATTTCGGATCCTAGTGCGTTGGATTTATCTTGACTCCTTGGTCCAGTTAGGTTGTTGTGCCACAGTTGTGGTCATGCCTATCACCAGGTGACCGCATGATTCCTAACGAGGGGATAATTGCATGCCCTAACGGATAGAGGCGAATGATAACTTGGCCAGAGTTTGTGCTACCCGTTGCAGGCGTTGTTCATTGTAGTTATTGTTGGTTCTTGGGATGTAACACCTTCATGCATTTGGTTGCATGCCATCAAGGTTCTATTTACTGGTTGTCGAGGCCATTGTGTCGGGATGGTGGATATTTTCCTTTAGCTTATAGGCATTGTCATGTTTATGTCGGGCAGGTAGTTGTTTCTATCTGTTTATTTACGCATGTTTCGCCCAATTGATTTTGTGCTAGTGCATGGAGTCGTAGTTGTTTTTTGCCTGATCTGCGTGCTTGTGTTCATTTCTAGGTTGTGGGGTTCAACTATTTTTCGTCGTTGCCTTCCATCCTAAAACAAAACAAAAAAAATTGCACTTTCTGCTTCGCTTGTAGTTGTAACGATAAAGGTCATTACATATGGTATTAGAGCCGGTTCAACCCAAGACTTGGGATCACTACGGCTTTCGTTGATGTGATATTTGATTATAATGTTGTTAATTAAGTTGACTTGTATTCGTGTAGGTAATCATGGTTAGAGGATGCCATAGAGGCAGACGACGGGGTGCTAGGGGAGGAGGCGTGATGCCTCCAGTAGCATCCATGTCGGAGGGGTCTAACCCCCAGGGAGACGAATGTTAAGAACCAAATATCAATATAGCATAGAAAAACCTCAGAAAAAGTACTCAACGCCTTGAAAAAGAGATAATTTTAGATAATAAGCCTCTTTGAGGGGGCAACCTCCTTTTACCCCACTTAAATGTTCAAGTACAAGAT
>ML782614.1:202143-245704 GCA_009831015.1 Picea engelmannii
AAATAACGAAAGGAAGTGAAGTTTTTCCAAAAATTATCATTCTAACTTTTCAAGGAATTAAATGGTTAAAAGTTAGAAAATATCATACCTTAACTTACCCTTTCAAAAATGGATGAGAGTTGTGCACGTGTGGCTGCAAAATTCTGCTCATAATCTTCTTTACTTGGTTGTGAAAATGGTGGATGAAATCGAAAAAGTGAATCTTTTATTGTTGCTGCATCTGCTACTGAATGTTCGGAATCTACTGCTGAATGCAGCTGAAAATGTATAAGGCTTGGAAGGTATAAAAAATTCAGAGTTTACACTTCCCCAACCTTATTTATTGACTTGTCCTCAAGTCATTTACATGAAATTAATTCTGCATCCTCTGCTACAATGATTGGTCTTCAAGTCTTCAACACTCATTGGCACAATTCTTGTCATGTGAATAAATGTTTCGGTGTCGAACATAACAAGAAATTGTTAACTTAGTGGCCATTGATGGATGCCACTAGTCAACATGAGAGCTCCCATCTTTAATGAGGATGAGAGTCAAGATGCCCTGAACACATATTGCTAAGTATGAATGAATTTGTTGTTGTCGAATACTTAGAAGATCCGATAAACAAGGGACATTGATGTATTCCCTTTGTTTATTGGCATGATAGCTTGCCCTTAAGGCATGCAAGCTTCAAGGTGTTTTTAGAAAAATATTTAGGCTCAAGGACTATGGACACAATAGTGTATGGAAGCAAGGTTTTATTTGCAAGTGTAGAAAAAAGGAAACTAACAATGAATAGGTAAAGTGGACCAAACAACTTGTAGATGATCGTGGTTGGTTTTAGTGGTGGGTTAGGATTGAAGAAAAATGTAATGAAGTGTATGTGGTAATGGAAAATTGAGAATGACTCTTGCTGGGAAAATAAATGAATTATGGCTCCAATTTCTTAAATATAGCAAATCTGCTCTTTAATTTTGGACTTTTTGCAAAAATAGCTGAGTTTGACCAGCATTGACCAACTACTTGTAGACGTGGAATTCAAGGGTGGATAGGTATTTCACCATCCTTATACATTTAGGAACAAACCCCAACTCTTTGATTTTTTCTAACCTGTCATGCAACATGTCAAACCATTAAGCTATTACAGGAAGTTGCAAGAACTTGTAATTTTCTGGAAATTTTGGTTATAATCATGGACTGGTTCTTTAGAGTTTCTCATGAAATTTGTCTTTGGAAGACCAATTGTCGTCACAATGTAATATCCTTATTGATCACTTGATCAACCTATAAACTGTGAAAAGAACTTGGCAGAAAGAAAACATAAGTGTGTTCAAGAAGAAAAGGCCATTTCCTTCATGATTCTTACGCAAAAATTTCGTACCAAATAAAACAGATTAAGAAAAATCAAAGTGTTGAAATTAACCCAATTTATGATATTAGTATTAATCCATTATTAAAAATAACCATGAAAAGTAATACTCCCTGTTTGTGTTAGATAACTCCTGAAATGTGCTTGGAAAAAAGATTGGCATTAGAAAGATTTGCTTTAGGGCTTCATCCTCTGGCTTGTATTTTTCTACAACTTTAACCAGTGCAATCATTTTCTAGAGCAGGGATATATTTTGTTTTCACTTTTGCGTGTCTATTCACATTCATTTCATCCCATCTCAGAGCCTCCTACCAAATCGAATTCTATCAAAGAAGTCTTCCAAATTCCTGAGATTGGCCCTGATTTTCTTTTGATCTTGCTGAGAAATAGAAAATTAGCCACAACACCAGAAATAAAGCCTCTAGAAAAGATACTATAAGCATTGTCAAGGAATGACCAACAGCTTGCTGAAGCATCCATTTGAAGCTGCGGCCACATATAACAGATTCAATTACTTTAATTGTGGCTGCTTGAAATGGCATTCTTTTTATGAGACTCCATCCGCTGTAAAATGTTTCAGCACCCCTGTATTGGCTCTCCACAATGGATACCCAACAAGAAGTAATATAGATACTGTAAGAAAGCCCATCAAACAAGTAATCCAAGGTAACAAATGCGCCTATCCTTGATGACATACCCATATCGGTGGAATACTTGTCTTTCCAAGCAGCCCGAAATGCAAACGACATGATTGACAACCACAAGACCAACCTCTCCATTTGTTCCAACTCCAACACTTTCCGAAGAGCGATTTCATATACCAGTTTAACAAATGAAGATCTATGGTCTGCAAAAATATGATCGACCGCGTAAATAGAATCTGAAGACTCACACACTGGTTTAAATCAGAAGAATTAGCGTGAATCTATATGGACATAGACCATAGTCAATAGAATAAGAGAATATAGGGCGAGCTGGCAAAATGGCTGACACTGCACTAGTTGGCTGATTTCTTCCTCATGAATTAAAATGAAAAATCTCAGGACAAATATTGATGCTGGTATTCCCCACGGTGATACCTGCGCTGTAACATAACGTAGATCTAATCACTAGAGTATAGGGTGAGATTGGGATTGAGATATATCACAAGTTTTGCTTCAACCTTCTCCACTGATATTTGCATGACAACCATCCGCTCATATTTCCATCATAATGATCAAATCACTCCAAATAAGGCTCAGATTCAGATGGATTCGTTGTCTGAGAAGTCACAATAGACATTGGATCTTATAGAACTACATCTTCCAAGAACCCATCATTGGTATGATGCATCCAATCGATTGATGTAGAAACTATTGTTTCGTAGGGGTAAGCCCCGTGTCCTGGAATATGGGGGAACTCAATATATTTTGATGGAAACACGACTTCACTCTTGCGTATTTTGTGATGGGAAACTCAATATTTCGGGTGTCATCGTGTGATAAATTAGGTATATGTATTTATATATGTAAGCTAGCAGCCGACCAACAACATCAACATAAGCTTCAGTTCTATATCGATTTGATGAATTCAATCTCTCCTCTCCTATATTGTTATGGGTGCAATGGTTGCTGGATATGACGGGTGAAAACTTATACTATATTTGCTTGGAAGGAAATTATCCTAACCGTTGGATTACAAACGCGTTGAACATCGGCATCAGGTGACACTTTTTGATTCTTTTCCTATGGGGCTCTAATTTCGGGTTTAATCCATAAATTGTTGTTGGGTAAAGACAGGAAACACTCCGTCGACATATCGGCCTTCAACAGACTCCCATAATGTATGTCGATAATAATGAGTGATTCGTAAAGCTTTGCAAACTAGCTTTAGATGCTTCTTCACTTCTTTGCACAACATTTGAGTGTTGTTGAACATTCTACGCACTACAGTTGTTTTCCGTTAACTTTGTTTTGACATAGATATCTACAGGATTTGCATCTAATATTCAAAGCTTGCATGTAGAATTGTTTGGAAAATTTGGAGAGGATCACCGTGTGCAACAAGAAGAATGGAATATCCTTCACATTCTGCTTCCATCATTAGCAAAATAGTAGCAAGCCTAGAAGCAACATTTGCTCCGCTTGCTCCTCCTTCTGGTGGGGAAAAAGAATCCCTTTCATCAATTGCCCATATTTCTGTGTAATGATCAGGAGATTGAAGTTCAAGTCGAGGTGAAAAATACCATTCCCTTAATGCCTCTGTAACTTTAATTTGATGGCCATCAAAATACAAGTTCATCAAACTAGTAAAAGACTCTGTTGTTTATCTTGTCCTACTGAATGGTGAAAAGTATATACAAACTTTTTCAAATGGAATTCCTTCTTTTTTCGATTTCCTTGAGAAACAACTCTGCTGCAGCTTTTGCTTGAAGAATTCCTTCAACAGCCAGTCCATATTCAGGTAAGACACCATTGGCCAGGGAGTAGACGATGAGCCCCTTCTCATTAAGGATGCTGCGCCCATGCCTCGCTACCCAATACTTGTTCTTCAACTCTCCTCCCGCCATTCTCCACTTCACTTCACAACAATTCTTCTCTGAACTTGTACAGGACAACAATGTAGGCTACATAAAACCTTAAACTGAGCCAATAAAATATGCTTGAGGGGTTTTAATTCAATGATCGGTTATCATCTAGATAGCAAGGGTGTTAAGGTTAATTCACCAATTTTCCTGGATAAAGATCAAGTAGCATGTCAAACAATGTTAACTTTTGGCCTGCAAATAATTGCAAATTTCTTATAATCTATAAAATGCGTAGATCAATTTTCCAACGAGAGTATTTTTATTTGAAACAAATCGATTGATTTTCTGATCTTCCCGATCGCACGAAGCACAAGAAGAGAGCATACTAATCTCTTGAATTGTTTTTATTTATGCAGGTTAGCGTAAACACAATCAAGATTTGCGACAAAAGAAAATTCTACGAGATCTTGTTTTATTTATTTATTATTTTTAATCTATTCTACATTAACTTTGAAAGATGTTTTATTTTCTAAGTAAAAGAATGCTTCCAATGAAGCCATCTACGGACTAAGAATTTGAAAATGCTCACATCAAGATTTAAAATATTTACTTGATTGTTTGCAAGGATGTGAGTAGCCTGTTTCATCCTTGGATTTGGTGCAAGGTTCTTTTGAAACGAATATTTGATATTATCCTTGCTCTCCAAGAAGTACCTGTTTATCATCTTCAAATTCCTCATTCGTAGATGAGTTAGTAAGAAATGGGGGGTTTGAAAAACTGAATTTGAAACTAATTATGGAAAGAAAAATAAAAAAAGCTCAACTTAAACTCTTTTATGAAGATCCTGCTGTCACCAAGTTATCTGTTCACACAAGTTAGTTCATGAAATAAAAATAACTCTTGAACTAATCTAAGTGTTGTATACATAAGAAATGCTAAAAATCCATTCGAAGTTACATTCATAGATTCCTTATCATATATCAACGACTTCTCTTCATTCAATCAAAATAGAAAGCATTCAAACTAGTCTAAGGTATTCAAACTAGTTTAGATATTGTAAATGCAAGAAAGACTAAACTCTTATTCAAGAGATGTATTCATAGTTTCTTCACATTTATCAACAACTTAACTAGTTCTTTTTAAATAAAATAAAATAAAATACTTTAAAGCATAAACAACCAAATAGCAATGACTGATACCTTACTGTTGAAAGCAAAGATTCATATTGAATTCTCATTCAAGAAATCATTCACAATATGAAAATCAATGCTCTAACAATTAGATATGAAAAAGTAAACCTATCTTACTAAACTTCAATCCTAACTTGTGCCTCCCCGACAACGGCGCCAAAATGTTGAGTGCAATCTATGTCGTATAAATTTCTCAACGATTTAATGTCAACTAGGAGCTCATAAGCTTAGAGGCACAACACAATATGTGTGAGTATTTGAAGTTGTCTATCCTAAACTACTAAAGAAAAGAACATAAAGATAAAATAACATGAATATACAAATGGAAAATTTTACCTACTATATACAACACATAGGTGTATTGGCATCAGTGCATGGGGTCCCTTAATATTGATCTTTCATTTTGCATGGTAGATTAATATTGATCTTGCACTTTCATTTATGTACCTTCAATTGTGTAAAGAAAAGTGTTTTACTCAACGTTATTAATCAAGAACTTAAAGTCATCATATCTTTACGCTCGGTACTTGAATTGATTTCCTTGGAAGCCGATCCCTAATTGCTATGGCTGTTCTGTTTTGTTTTAATGATTGTTATGAATAGATTTTTCTTTATCTTCGTCCTCATCCCTAGATCATCAATCCACGCCTGAGTAGTCGGCCATGAGCTAAATTGACGATCATCACTTCGGTGTTAATAGACCTATAGATTCTAATGCCCTACTTTTATGTGCATGGATGATGAGTAAAGTATAGTTTTGCCCAGCTGTCTAGCTCTTCTTAGCTTTGTGTTGGTTATTCCTGGTTGAATGATTGTCTTGCACATTCTTGTGAATGGATACCTTTGTGTATTGTTCATCTTCGTTCTCTGCAATTTTAATGACCATGTTTCTTATTATCTATGGACTGCGTTTCAATACATTCCACTGCGATTTTCCCTCTACATTTTAATATATTCTGAAGGCGATTTTACCTTACGTTTTATCACATCTGGCTTGCGATTTTCCTCTGCAAATTATTACTTTTTAATGGAGAATTTTATCCTGCGAATTTACCCTTGGTTTATACATTTATAGACTGGTAATTTACCCTTCTTTGGACATCGTTTTCTATTATATCTTATGACGGTGTTTGAATCTTCATGAAAACGTTGTCCTTACCTTTTATTGACAACGAACTTGATGTTAAACTTAACAAAATTTTGGTTGGTGAAACTCAACAAATTTTTATTGATTAAACCCAATGAACTTGATGTTAAACTCAACGAAATTTTTGTTGGTAAAACTCATAATTTTTTATTGATGAAACCCAATGAACTTGATGTTAAAATCAATGAATTATTTGATGGAAAATACCCTCTGTTTTTCAACACTTTCAACCACGACTTTTGATATGCGTTTTATTACATTTGATGGCAATTTTTACCATGTGTTTTTAATTGGCCAAACAAAACTCACTTACACCCATTCAATTGCCTGGTAGCGTTTTAGACTTCCCCAACCACACATGACCCTGTCAGCGACATCATTATTGTTACATTGGCATTTTTTTTAACATTTAATTGACCATGGATGGATGCTATCAATGATTGCGTTAATTTCCCATTTCGTTTTTATATGCCCGTGTTTTTTTTATTTAACTGCATTCCTGTTTAAATGTATCCCAACCCCTAATTGGCTATCACCATAATGTAATCACAGTTATATTTCTATCACTGCTATGTTGTGATTTTATGAGGATATCACCGTAATGTAATCACAGTCATTTTGCTATCCTAGTTATATTGCGATTTTTATGATGCTATCACAGTTGCATTTAGAAGTGGACAATTATACTGTGATTTTATGTTGCTATCACCGTAATCCAATTAATAATTGATGGCTACTGATAGGATATCACGTGTCATAGAGATATAGTTCAGATGTTACAATAGATGCATGATTTTAGGATAGCAATATAATACACAACGTTATCCTACTCCGCGTTATAATAATGCTAGACAATAATACTCCTTCGAAAATTGGTTAGCGAATTATTCCTCTGTAGTGATTTCACACACAACCTTACCACTTTCCACTTAGACTTGTCATAACTCGCCCAACGATACAATCATTGCCTCCTTAGTTTTAGCGTCAACGTTGGATGTATGAGGTGTGCCAAAGATTTGTAATTTTAGAAACAATGTTTTACATGTATTGGTAACTGCGTTTATGACAAGTTTAATATGATGATAGTAAATGTTGTTACTCAACAATTTTAATGTTTAAGGATAGCATTGACAATAATCTTAATTTTTGACAGTATTGATTGTTTGAAAGTGTTGATCGTTATCATAATTAAATTAACATCCCTTTTTATACGAGTTATGTATAATAATAGTCAACAATTATATAGTGTATAATGAACAACTTTATTAGCATTCCCATGGAGATTTAATATTGAATGTCTTATACGCAGCAAGCTCGTAGAGAATTGATTACATAGAGATACTTACTGCTAATTTAAAATATAATTGAAGGAAAGCATGTTTATCTATTGGAATAAAGAACGACAACCGAAAGGCATTTAATAGACAACATGACATACATTAATATTGTTAATATTGTTAGACAACATGTTGTAATTAATATTGTTGATAGTGTTATATATTGATATTGTTAATAGTGTTATATTAATAGCGTTATATATTGATAGCATTAATATCGTTATGTATTGTTAAATTGTTAATTTAGATTTGTATTTATTTATTAATTAGTACTTGTCAAATTAGATAACAAGTCGATTATTATATAAGCAGCATAGATCAATAGTCACTTAATTTAATGGATAATGGGTAATTGTAAATCAATGTTTCTTGATGTTGTTCAGTGCCTGACTCAGTTCACCTTATGATAACATTTATGACGATGGTAGCTTGGTAACAGTTCACTCCTTCACACTTAGACATCTTACTTATTCGTTAATGGTTTGGTTGTTGGCGAAGTCATGTAATAGCTTGCGCATTTCCTTTTGAATGTCGTCATCTTGCGTCTTGTCGACCTGTTGCTTGGGGGGGTGTGGGTGTAGTCTTCTTGTAAATTATTTCGGCTCCTAGCGCATTAGATTTATCTTGAGTCCTTGGTCCAGTTAGGTTGTTGTTCCACAGTTGTTGTCGCGCCTATCACCAGGCAACCACATGATTCATGACGAGGGGATAATTGTGCGCCCTAACGGATAGAGGCAAATGATAACTTGGCTGGATTCTATGCTACCCATTGTGGGTGTTGTTCGTTGTAGTTGTTTTTGGTGCTTGGGATGTAACACCTTCATGCATTTGGTTGTGCGCCATCGAGGTTCTAGTTACTGGCCGTCAAGGTCGTTGTGTCGGGATGGTGGATTTTGTCCTTTAGCTTGTAGGTGTTATAATATACTAGATATAAAATGTACGCAGAACAAAAATAAAATGCTATTAATGGCATAATAACAACAATATAACCAGAACATTCACCATAATAACACTAAAATGATATGAGAATAATAATAGAAAGAGCACTTTGAATCTGAAAGCAATGTTCACAGGCCTCTTCGAGGGGGAAACCTCCAGTTGAGAAGAGCTCTATTACAATAATATCCAAGCTAGGGTTCTCATAACCTCGACTCCTATTTATACTAAAAAGAAGCATCTAGAGGAAGATCCTTCTAGAAGAGAAAGCTTCTATTAGGTCTTCTTACATCTTCCTTATTCTACTTTATTGAAAGGCCTTATTAATATTGACCTTTATTACATCCAAATATATTGTTCTACCTATGTGTAGGTTAGGACCCTAACATGTCCACCCTCCTTAAAAACAACCTTGTCCTCAAGGCTTGAGATGAGGAAATTATTGTAGAATGGTAGCTGGTTCCCAAGTGGCATCTATTGGAGTTGTATCTTTCCACTAGACTAGCACTTCCTTGATGGTTCTTTGATGTAGGTGACACTCACACTAGTCCAAAACGACTTCTGGATGTAGCCAAATGGATCCTTCTTTAGCCAAATCTAGAAGGTTGGTTTGAATTTTGAACTTAGCTCCAATCACCTTTTTTAAGAATGAAACATGAAAAACAGGATGTAGCTTCGAATGGCTGGGAAAAGCTAACTGATAGGCTACTTGTCCCACACGCTTGAGAATGGTATAAGGACCATAAAATTTGTGCGCTAGCTTCTGAAAATGCTCGACCTTGAGGGAATTTTTCTTATAAGGTTGAAGTCGAAGAAACACCCGATCCCCTTCTGCAAATTGACATTTAGAGTGACCTTAATCTGCTTGTTGCTTCATGCGATTCTATGCCATGAACAAATTCTCTTTGAGGGTATGAAGAATAACCTCTTGAGTTGTAAGTGTTAGGTCAAACGTCGGGACCTTCGAGGCAACCGGTAAGTATGAGATATTTGAAGGTGGATTCTATCCATATATTGCTTCAAAAGGATTCATGCGTGTAGCTATATGGTATGAAGTGTTGTACCACCATTCAGCTAGGGGTAACCATTGATCCCACTGATTTTGATTTTCCGAGGCAAAAAACCTCAAATATCTTTCCAAACACTTGTTGACAACTTTCAGTTGGCCATCAGTATGGGGATGATAAGATGTGTTGAGATGCAATTCGGTGCCTTGTATCTTGAACAGTTCTTGCCAAAATTTTCTTGTGAAAGTTGGGTTGCGATCCGAAACAATAGAGTGCGGCATGCCATGAATCTTGAAGACCTGATCCATGAAAATTCGAGCCACCATGGATGCTGTAAACGGGTGCTCAAGGGCACAAAAATGAGCATACTTGGAAAGGCGATCAACAACCACCATGATGACGGATTTATTTCCCGATTTTGGTAAGTTGGTAATAAAATCCATAGAGATATCCTTCCAAATATAAGGTGGAATCGGGAGCGGTTGTAGTGTGCCCGGAGATTTGACTATTTATCCCTTGTTGCATTGACACACATCAAATTCAATGACAAAATTACGAATTTCCTGTTTCATACCATCCCAGAAAAAGGAACGTTTGACCCTGTCATAGGTTTTGGTGAATCCGTAGTGCCCTGCTGTGGGTGTAGCATGAAGCTCAGAAAGTCCCGTGGATTTAAGCTTGGATTGTTTACTTAAATACAAACAACCTTTGTATCAAAGTTCATCATGGAGCCAAGAGTACCCTAGGGAAGCTGGAGCATTGGATTGCAATTGTTGGATCAACTGTGAACTTTTGGGATCTTGTAGCCATTCCTGGTGAACAAATTGGAGCCAATCTGGTACAATTAATGAAAGAGAAAAAAGGGATCCTTCATCTTCATATTTTCAGGAAAGTGCATCTACAACCACATTGTCTTTTCCTTTCTTGTAAATGATCTCATAATCATATCCAAAGAGTTTAGTCACCCATTTTGGTTGTTCTGGGGAGGAAATGCGTTGTTCCAGAAAATACTTGAGGCTTTGATGGTCTGTCTTAATTTGGAAGCGTTGCCCCAATAGATAAGGGCACCATAGATCAACGACATGTAGAATAGCCAACATTTCCTTTTCATAGATGGATTTGCCCACATTTATTTCAGATAGTTGCTTGCTGGTAAAGGCCAAAGGTCGACCCTCTTGCATCAGGACAACACCAATTTGTTTCCCTGAGGCATCACATTCCAACACAAAAGTCTTTGTGAAATCAGGAAGGGTGAGGATTGGAGTGGTGCACATGGCCATATTCAAGGTTTGAAAATCTTGAGAAGCGGCTGGATTCCAAGTGAAAGATTTCTTTTTTAGGAGAGTAGTGAGAGGTGCTGCAATCTTCCCATAATTCTTAACAAACTTGCGATAATACCTTGTTAAGCCCAGAAATCCACGCAAGCTCTTAAGAGTCTTTGGGTGAGGCTAGTCTTGCATAGCTTCAATCTTTTGAGGATCCACCCTGACACCATCTTTTCCAACCATATGACCAAAGTATTTTACTTCTGAGGTGCCAAAAACACATTTAGACTGTTTCAGGAAAAGTTGGTGCTGAGAGAGTAGATGGAGAACTCGATCCACATGAGAAAGATGGTCTGTCTAGGTTTTTCTTTAGATGAGGATATCATCAAATAAAACTAAGACAAAATGGTGGAGAAAATGATGGAAGACATGATTCATGACGCTTTGGAAGGTGGAGGGGGAATTACACAAGCCAAAGGGCATGACCAAAAACTCATAGTGGCCCTCATGAGTTCTAAAGGAAATCTTGGGAATGTTTGCCTCTTTCATACATATCTGGTGTTATCCCGAACAAAGATCAAGTTTAATGAAGAATTGGGCACCACTCAATTCATCAGGAGGTCATCAATGATAGGAATGGGGAATTTGTCTTTGATAGTAAGTTTGTTGAGGGCACGGAAGTCAGGACACATTCGCCAAAAACCTTGTTTCTTCAGGACCATGACCACATGAGAAGAGTAGGGGCTTGTACTAGGGCAGATAACACCTGCATTAAGGAGTTCCTGGACCATTTTCTCAATTTCATTTTTTTGGGAAAAGGGGTGATTATACAGACAGATATTGGGAGGAAGGATTCTGGGTACAAGGGGAATGGAATGATCATGAAAACCACGGGAAGGAGGGAGTCCTTGGGGAGTGGAAAATACCAATTGATGCTTCGAAAGGATGGCTTGGAGGTCTTGCGGGACCGAGGGTGCATCTGTTGCTTGTATGGCATGGATTTGGGCGATAACACCATAATGACCTTTTTTGAGCATCTTTTCCATGCGATGGGAACTAATGATCTCAGGTGAACCGATAGTGATGCCTTGAAACTTATATTGGTGTCCCTCTTGGTTGAATTGCATGGTTAAGTCTTTAAAATCCATGAGAATGGGACCCAAAGTCCTTAGCAAGTCTGTACCTAACACAATGTCACAATCTCCCATGTCGATAACAAACATATGGGATTTTAGGTGGTAGTCACCAATTTAGAGACACACATTTTCGCAAAGCCCTCCACATTTCATGGAACCACCATTGGCAATCATTATTTGGAAATTATTGATGACATGGATGTAGCAATGAGTTTCTTGGGCAATGCGGCGATGAATAAAATTATGGGTGCTGCCACTATCAACCAGAATGATGATCTTTTCGATGCTTGATGTAACCGATTAGCTTGAGGGTTTGGGTAGTGGAGAAACTAGTGAGAGCATTGAGGGAAATGGCTGGTTCTACTTTGGGAGGGTCTGAGGGAGGGGTTATGTTAGTGGATTCAAGTGACTCAGACACAAAGGGAGTTTCTACATCCTCTTCTGAAATATCCTCAGAGATGGCCATAAAAATCTTTTGTTCTTTACACTTGTGGCCCGGGAAATATTTGTCATCACAGTTATAACAAAGGCCTTTGAGTTGGTGTTCAACCATTTCAACCCTGGTCAATTTTTAGATCTTTAGTGGAGCAAAGGGAGTAGTGGGATTTATTGGTTTAGGGCGAGGGATAAAGGAGGGTTTTCAGTTTTTAGAAGATACAACCTGTTGTGCTTCTTTATCTCTTTTAGTAGCCTCCACCCAACTTTGAGGACGAGCCATGAGGACATGGGCTCGAATCTCATCCTTGAGGCTGCTGATAAAACACTCTCAGAAAAAGGCATCAGACATGCCCTCTATTCTAAAAGCTAGGCGCTCAAAGGCAGCTATAAAGTCTTCCACTGTTCCTAATTGTTTCAACTTTGTCAAATGGCCTAAATGGTTGGTGTCAGTGTCAAAGCGTTCATAAAGCTCTACCACAAAGTGTGTCCAAGCAATATACCCTTGACGAGAAGTTTTTCTCCATTGCCACCATTGCCAATGTTCTTGATCTAGATGGAGAACACCATACCGGATTTTGGCCAAGTCATCTATACTTCCATATAAAGAGAAATAATTTTCCATTTGGGTTACCCAACCAGTGGGGTCTGAGCCATCAAATTTGGTCAAATCGACCCGTGGAAGGCGTAGGTCACGTTGAAAGTGATGGTTTTGAAAGTTATGGGAATGAGAGGAATGGTCACCTTCAGTATGTGGGGGTGAGGAAAAGGAAGGGTTATCTGTAGGGATATGCAGTTTGGTGCAGAGTGATGAAAATACTGATTCAAGATGGGTGGTGAGGTCTTGTTTGATTTCCTCCATTGAGGACTGCATGGTTGTATTGATGGTGGCAGCATTGGCACTGAGTTGTTTCACTTCTTTTTGGGTCTCGATGAGACCATATTGCAAGGTGTTGAAGCGAGCTTCCAAGTCTTGGCTACGGATATGGGCCATGAGGATGGGGGAACTGAAAAGAGGCGGGCGGGGTAAAAATTTTGCCGAAAAATGATATGGATGAATGTGATAAGGGCGAAGAGACGAATCCAATGGAATAGGTCTCAAATAATGGTGAAACAATTTCCAGAATTTTCATTTTTTTTTACACCTACGGAGTTATACTTCGGTCTGAAGAATATTGCAAAGAGGAAATGCCCAAATGCTTAACCAAAAAGAAATGTGTATTTACTTGGCAACCCAAACACAGTTGCACGACAATATATCTTGTCTATTTTAATTTGTTTATGTTTCTGTCCCCAAGGATTAGGTATTCAAGGGTTCTACAGACAAGGGTTTTCCATGTGCTATAACTCTCTGATATACATGCGGGGTCCAACAGTAGTACTCGACCCAATATCTCAGGGCACTAACTAAGGAGGATAGACTGTACCCTTAGTTGTACTACTCGAATACCCAGGTACTAGAGAGTATCTTCCTGAGTTCTGTTCTCGGTGACACTATAGCAGTCAAGAGGCCGATCGGTTTATCTAAAGAGGGATTTAGGTAGTCTAGGCCGATCTGTACACAGGTGATGTCTGATGTGCTACCAATTGAAGGGGTACCAATAGGGGTTACAAGGGTGGCCAACATATGTGCGCTTAAGTACCACTTTTATTTTCTGCGTGTATGAATCCCTCAACCACGGGTTTATGCGCGTAATGACAGATCTATGTGGCTTAAAGATGTTGGAATATGTATCTACCCTGAAAAAAAAATCTAACCCACACTTTCTGCCAAGGAAAGTTCTCTGATACCACTTGTAATATACCATATATAAAATGTATGCAGAACATAAATAAAATTCTAGTAATGGCAGAATAACAACAATATAACCAGAACATTCACCATAATATCACTGAAACAATATGAGAATAATAACATAAAGAGCACTTTGAATCTGAAAGCAATGTTCATAGGCCTCTTCGAGGGGGAAACCTCCAGTTGAGTAGAGCTCTATTAGCATAATATCCAAACTAGGGTTCTCATACCCTCGACTCCTATTTATACTAAAAAGAAGCATCTAGAGGAAGATCCTTCTAGAAGCATAAGCTTCTATTAGGTCTTATTACATCTGCCTTATTCTATTTTATTGAAAGGCCTTATTAATATTGACCTTTATTACATCTGAATATATTGTTCTACCTATGTGCAGGTTAGGACCCTAACAGGCATTGTCATGTTTGAGTCGGGCGAGTAGTCGTTTCTATTTGTTGATTTACACATGTTTCGCCCAGTTGCTTTTGTGCTAGTGTGTGGAGTCGTATTTTTCTGTTGCCTGATTTGCGTGTTTGTGTTCGTTGTCAGGTTGTGGGGTTCAACTGTTTTTCATCGTTTCCTTCCTACCTAAAACAAAAAAAAAATTGCACTTTCTGCTTCGCTTTTAGTTGTAACGATCAGGGTCGTTACAAAGGTTAGGTCCCTAACACAAGTTAATGACATGGGTGATAATGTGTTGAAAAAGGTTGGTTTGTCACATTCACTAGAAATAATTAATATGGAAATTGAAGTTAAAATTGAAAATTTGATGGATCAAAACATGTAAAAGTGGATGGATCAAAATATGGAAGTTGAAGATAAAATTGAAAAGTTGATGGATCAAAGATGGAAAGTTGTTGGATCAAAATATAGAAGTTGAAAAGAAAATGGAAAAGTTGGTATATCAAAACATGGAATGATTACAAATTCAATGGAATCCATACTCTTACATACACTAGACGAGAGGTTCCCAAAAAGTCACATTGTTAAGGAGAAAAAAGTTGTTGAACCCCAGTCACATATAGGTAGTAGTTAACACATTTGGATGACACAAAGATTGAGTCCTAGAATCATAATCATTCATCACTCCAAGATCCACATCATTATAGGTTCAACTCGAGACCAAGGAACTACTTAATTCCTAAGATCAATATGAGAAAGTTAGATGGTAAAGATCCAATAACATGAATATTCCAAATGAAGCAATTTGCCGACTTTACAAAAGGTAACTTTTTCATCCTTATATTTAGAAATTTTCAATTTTTATGGTACCAATGGATTTGTGAATGATTTTTTTTTTTATAATGTCTCTTGGTCCATTTTTATAGATGAATTGATGGAACATTATGGGGATATTAGGAGAAACACAATATTTAGTAAATTGATACATCTTTGGAAAAGAGGTCCAATTACAGAGACACCATTCAGAAATTTTAAAAGCTAAGTCTCATAGTAAAAAATATTCTAGAGGATAATTTGTTAGATCTTCTTATGGGCACTTTAAAGGAGATCATTCAACATAAGGTGCATCTCTTGGAGCCTAAATCCTTGGAGAATGATTTTGGTGTGGCAAGGTAAGTTGAAATTCAAATTATGGCTACTAGAAGGATGCCCACTAAAAAATATAGAGAGTACCATGTTCCATCCCCTAACCTCACTCAACCTACTGGTTTAACACTCAAAAAGTGGACTATGTTTCAATTATGATAGAAAGTATAGTAAGGGGCATAAGTGTGATGAGAGGAAATCATTCTACACAGATTGTGGAGGAAGAATATTAAGAATTGGAATTGTTGCAAGATATTGAAATAGAAGAGACTACTCCAACCATATATTGTCATGCATTGGATGGAATCAACACTCCTCAAACTCTCAAGATAGAAGGATATATAAAAAAAAATGTAATAACGTTGATTGCTTATGGTATTACCCATAACTTCATTAATTGCAAATTAGTCAAACTTTTCAATTTATTTATATATCTAGTACCAAAGTTTCAAGTAATGATTGTAGATGAAGGTACCATAAAATGTTCAACGAAGTGCCATAGTTTTAAGCTCGTGACGAGGGAGTATTTTTTGGGTAGTCTAATGATCACAATCCAAATGGGTGGTGGTGATGATGTATTAGGGGTCTAATGGTTATAATCATTGAGAACAATGGCTTGTAAGTTTATGAAATTTTCATGATATTTTCCTTAGAAATTAATGAAACTAAAATTAGAGGTATCCAAGGGAAACCCTCTATAGTGATAATTTCTAACAGCATGACAAAATTTCTAAAAAAGGGATATATGGTGTAATTTCACAATTGTGCTTACTATATGTTCAAACATCTAGACCCTCTATTCCCATGGATCTCCAAAATGTTATAGACAATCATTCCAAGATCTTTGGAGGGATTCCTAAATGAATTCCACCTTCTCGAGATCACGACCATGTTATTCATGTGCAATCAAGAAGTGTACTACTTAACATTAGACCTTAAAGGTACCCAGATTCACAAAAGAGTGAGATTGAGAATATGGTTCAAGAATTTTAGAGGCTAGAATCATTCAACCCATCTAAAGTGCTTTATCTTCACTAGTGGTGATGGTTTACGAAAAGGAAGGTTCATGGCATAGGTCTCTATATTATAGAGATATCAACAATATGACCATTAAAGATAAGTTTCATATTCTTGTCATTGATGAATTATTAGATGAATAATAGGGAGCACTTTTCTTTACCAATATGTATCTCCATTTTGGATATCATCAAATCAGAATGAGGCGAGAAGACATCCCCAAAACAACCTTTAGAACACATGAATGCCATTATGAGTTTTTGGTGATACTGTTTGGCCTTATTAATGCACCTTCCACATTTCAAATCTTGATGAGTTCCATTTTCAAAACCTTTGTCAAAATATTTGTGTTAGTATTTTTTGATGACATACTAAACTACAAAAAAACTTGGAAAATGCATGTACAACATGTTGACATGGCCTTAAAATTATTGGAGGAGCAACAATTATATGCAAATCCTTCAAAGCGTGCCTTTGGTTATTAGGAAGTGGAATATTTGGGTCATATTGTATCTCATGAAGGAATTAAAGTGGAACCTAACAAAATTAAAGCTGTAATGGAATGGCCAATTACCAAAGCCTTGAAGAATATTAGAGGATTCATAGGGTGGATATTCCCTTAATGAATTTTTGTCAATAATTATCGTTAAATAAAAGAACCTATAACAACATTATTGAAAGAGGAGGAATTTTCTTGGAATCAAGAATCAACCAAAGGTTTTGAAAGACTTAAAGAGGCTATGTGTATGACTCATATGTTGGCCATGCCTGACTTCACAAAAAACTTTATTGTGGAGTGTGATACCTCATGGAATGGCATTGGTGCGGTTTTAATTCAATAAGGAAGGCCCCTTGCCTTTGAGAGAAACTATATTAAAGGAAAGAACTTAATCAAACCCATTTATTAAGAGGAAATGTTGATCATACTACATGAAATTAAAAAATTACATCCTTACCTAATATGAAAACACTTCAAGGTAAAAATAGATCATGATAATCAAAATTACTTCTTGGAACAATAATTATCTTTAGAAGAGAAACAAAAATGGGTTACAAAGATGTTAGGTTATGACTTTGAAATTATCTATAAAAAAGGAAAACAAAATGTGGTAGCGGATGCAATTTCAAGGAAAGAACAAGACAGAAAGGGTTCACTTTATACTATTTCATTTCTATAATTTGATTGGGTGGAAGAACCAAGGATAGAATGGAAACAAGATCAAAATATATGAAAGATCATTCAACAACTGCAAGAGGACCAAAGTGCATTAGATAAATTTGTGTGGAAGAATGAATCACTATGGTATCAAGATCTCTTGCATTTATGTAAGGATTCCCAAATAAAACAAAAGGTCCTTTTGGAATTGAAAACTTCACCTATAGGAGGACATCAAGGTTCCTAATATATTACCACATGATCAAGTAGGATTTTTTCTGGGATGGTCTTAAAACTAATGTTCAAAATTATGTGGTAATGTTTGGTTTCCAATAGAATAAGGGATACACAATAAAGACCTTAGGTATTCTATAACCATTATCCATACCAAGTTATTTTTGGGAATATGTCTCAATGATTTTTATTATAAGTCGATCAAAGAACGAAGGAAATAATTTCATCCTCGTAGTGGTGGATCAACTCACAAAGTATGCCCATTTTTTCTCTCTTTCTCATGCTTTTAAGCCAAGTATAGTAGCTACAACATTCATGGAAATAGTTCAGAAGCTACATCGAATCCCCAAGATTATTGTAAGTGATAGAGATCATATTTTCACCGGTAATTTTTGGACTGAATTGTTTTGTTGTTTGGGTACTCAATTGGATCATAGGTCCTCTTACCATCTTTAATATGATTGGAAAATTGAGATTGTGAATAAATTTATAGAAGGGTATCTTTGTTTCTTTGCATCTAATAAATAAACACAATGGTTCAAGTGGTTACCCTCGGTAGAATGGTGGAACAACACATCCTTCCATACTTCATAAAAAAATTCCCCAATTATGGCACTTTATGGATAACATCCTCCATCCATCACATCACCCTTTAGAGGGAAAGAAAAGGTTAAAGAAGTGGAGGAACACATAGAACACCAACAAGAGGTTTTCAAACTATTGAAGAACAACTTGGCTATAACACAAAATAGGATGAAAGAAAAAGTGGATCAACACTACAACAAAAGTGTAGTATACCTAGGGAGGTACCCAATGGGAATGTGGTTATGTATTATTATTGGAGGCCATTAAATGTAAGGAGGACTAGATCCACAATATTATTAAATAACATCCACTATGGTAGTTATATATAATAAATGCGAGAAGGTTTTCTAGAAGGTTCCTAGGAGATAAAGAGTGTTATATAAAGAAGTGTAAGCAATGTATTGGAAAATGGTGAAGAATATTGTTATTGTACAAGAAAGGATTGATTTAGGAGTTTTATCCTCCCATAAGAATTAATATATGGCGTTACCCTACCTCAAGGATTTTGACTATTTCTTGTGTTCACTATTTTGGTGAATGGTTTGGGTTATTTTTGTTGAGATTAAGGGTTGTTTCTGAAGTATAGTTGTAGATCTATTTAGGTACTTAACATATCTATTCAGGTACTTAACATAAAGGGAATTTGAAGTGGGGTATTGGGTATTCTTGGGGCTACAAATGTACAAACAGATGTCCCTTGGGAAAAAGAATAAGGTCAATAAATTAAAACCCAAGTACTATGGTTCTTATAAGGTGTTGTAGAGGATTGGAAGTGTGGATTACAAATTGGATTTTCCTCCATCTTCACATGTACATCTAGTATTCAATGTTTCTTACATAAATAAGGTAATCAATAACAAGACCATAGTTCACACTATTTTAATAAATATTAATGAATAATGGAAAATCATACTAGAACTAAAAACGATCCTTGAAAAATGGATCAAGCAACTATGAAATTGAGCAATTGTTGAGTACCTCATCAAGTGGAAGAACCTACCAATAGAAGAGGCAACATGGGAAGATGAGTTATTCATGCATAAACATTCAAAACTAATCAAGTGTTGACAGAAACACTTGTTTTAAGGGGAGAGGCATGTTAAGCCCTAGTTATTGAATTATTATAACATTTCTATTGTTATATTAGTGTTGTTCTTATTTTTCAATTAGGCCCTTTATTGGTCGGCTAGAACACGGGATAGAACCTTAATTGTAATTGTACCATTTGTCTCCTATATATACCAAGGAGACCTAGTTTTATAGATCATCTCATCTTGTGCATTCGTTATATTGTAAAAATAGGTTTCCCCCCGAAGAGACTTCTCATTCATTCTTCTTTGTCATTATCAAGGTGGAGTTACTTCTCTTTCTATTTTTATGTTATTTGGGTGTTTTTTGCATAACACATATTCAACCATATCCATGTTCTCTTCTTCTCTTGCACATAATTCAACACAAAAAAAAATTAATGGAATAAAAACTTACCTTGGGCACATTCTCCAATGGAGCCTCTTCTTTTGTTTCCTCTAGTAGGAATTCCATCACAAGCTCATCCTCCTTTAGGAATGAATTCAATCACATGCTCTATCTTCATCTCTTTTGACATGTAATCAATCACAAACTCTTCCCAAGGATACTTCTTATTCTCCACATCATCCAAGGGATATTGTTTTGCTACTATTCCTAGCTTTCCACTTTCACTATCTTGTCTTTCTTATAGTTTGTTTTCACCTTCAACTCCTCCTTTTTTCTCCTTATGTGTCTTCTTAACAACTTCATTTTTCCTTTAAGGATAAACTATAAGCCTCACTCATGGAACACATCTCCATCATGCTAACTTATTTTTTAAGGACAAATAAGGCCCTTCACAATTATAAAAATCTTTTCTCCATCCTCCTTTATGAAACCAACAATGGATACTCAACAAAATCCATCAACATACACTTCTAAATATTTATCCTTCTATTTTATCCTTCCAACCTTCTACACATTTTTAAAAAGCAATTTG
The DNA here is from genome assembly GCA_009831015.1 of Picea engelmannii. Taxonomy (NCBI): domain Eukaryota; kingdom Viridiplantae; phylum Streptophyta; class Pinopsida; order Pinales; family Pinaceae; genus Picea; species Picea engelmannii. The sequence continues at coordinate 222,792 of ML782614.1, forward strand.
AAGTCATATACATAACTCTAAATTTAGAAACCATCTTTTGCTACATATTGAACTTTTCCTTTCCTCTTCTTCATCTATCCAATGATAAATATTCTCACCATCTTCATGCATGTCTCTTCAATCCCGAGAATGAAAACTCCACTCACTTGGAGTCATAAACATGATTGTTGTGAAAGAATTACTACATATTCCTAATCTATTCCATCAACTCATCTAGAGTTGAACTCCTGAAATACATGTGAGCATTCAATTGGCATCTCCCTCCTAAGATCATCATGTCTTTGATCATCCTTTTTTAATTTTTTATTTTTCGGGAAACCTATTTCTCCCATTCATCTTCACTCTCAATATCCACAAGTCAAGTTGTTCTTTTCTTTTGGGATATTGTTAGGTTTTCTAACAACATAAACATATTTTTGACACCATTATCATCATCATGAGCTCTACCTCTATCTCGTATAACTCATAAAATTTATTTCTATACCATATTATTCTTAGTACTTTCCTACAATATATATATATATATTTTTAATCTAGACAAAATCTGCATAATGACCTTGTTGGAGTTGTCTATTCTTCAAACAACTCTACCCAACACTTATTTCTTGTATCTACATCTTCCTTTGACAACTCTAAGAAATGCTATCCTTGCTAGAGCTATCCTCATCAAAGGTTCTTCCTTCTCTAATACCATCCAGTGCAATGATAGGCTGCCTCTTATAGTGCACATTGGACATAATGGAATTCATAACCGAAATAAGAAAGTCACTTAAACAATCAAGTTTTAAAATATTTTCATTAATCTTCCAATAACATCATATAAACATATTCCATTAACAAAAATATAATAGATTCCCTAATCAATATCAATATCATCGCAACCTCGAAGTCCTTGTATCTAGCTACAATTTCTTACAACAAAATAACCCAAGCAAATATGTTATATCAACAACAATACCGACCGAAACTCAAACAAAGGTATTCATTGTAATATCCCCTTTTCATTGACACAAGAGCTCAAGGATGTAGTAGTCTAGCTACACCTCTAGACTATAGTCCAAGAAAAATAAGGGGAAGGAAAGTATGGTTTTTGTCATTAGGAGATCTAAAGTTACATTATTATAGTAACATTGGTAAAAGGCTAAGGAAGAATCAAGTGTTCGTAAGGAAAATTAAATTAAAACCTTAGCAAGTGGGAAAAAGAAACTCAATGACAAAATAGAAAAAGGATGTATAAAATAAAGAGGAGGGCACACCTATCATCATCTTATCATCATTATTCTCTTGCACTCTTGAGCTAGATAGCTTATGTTTTGAGGGTTTTGAGTGAACAAACCCTAGAAACCAGCAAGGAGGTGAAATATTCCTTCGTTCCTGGTTCAATATTGGCCAAGGAGGTGAAATATCCCTCCCTCACCATTCTAATATAGTCACATGTATTCATCATGCAATATTTGGAGTTTGATGTATAGATCTGAGGTTTTTCCAGCAGTAGGATGCACCATTGGAAGAGAAGAAGCTCGATTTTCTTAGAGGAGACTTGATCTGCATTTCTCCCCTATCGGAGGTCTATTTTTAGGGTCATATCACCCTTTTTCAGTTTATACACCAAGGGTTTTCCTCTTGAATGATTTATTTGGGCTTGGGACAAATTTCTAAAGGAGAGCGTAAATCCCATTGTGGAAACTCTTAGTTCTGAGGGAAACCTTGGGGGTTTTTGTTTATTTTTCATTAAGATAGGCTCAAGCATGAAGTTCATTCCAATTTTATCATTTTACTTGAACCATAGACAATTTTAGTTTCACCATTAACAATTTGTTGCAACAACCAATATCACAAGAAGAAATACAATTTGTTGCACAAGTACACAAGAAGTATCCTAGAAAACTCTTCTCAACAAGGGAAGAAAACCCAACCAATCCTTTGCTATATTCTTCAAGAGAAATACCTCCCACACCATAAACCTAGCACACAAAAGGGTGCTCACAAACCCTAGAAGACTAGTTCCCAAGAGAGTTGTGCACTTCATCCCAAGAACAAGTACTTGCTGAAATTTCCAAACTCACACTTGTGTTATGATTCCTCAATGGAGAATTTACCTTTATTTATATTAGACTGGACATATCAAAAGTAGTGTATATTGGCACAACATGACTGCCCTCAATAACTCACAATATAATTAATAATTACCATATTAATTATCTTTTACATTAATTATCTTTCACTTTATGGTGGGCCTGACTTGTACCATTTACAACACAAATAGGGTTACAGGTAAGTCTAACTCTTGGACAATATGTCAAGGGATCTCATACACCCACTAGTGCTCAACCACTAGGGGCACATCCATCTGTTCTCATCCATAGGTACGTCCACATCTCTATCTCACTGTGTCTCACAGGAGAATCACACTCACTAATGTTCAACCACTAGGATCACATTCACCTGTGCTCAACCACAAGCACGTCCTACTCAACATATCTCTTTCTCACTGCATCTCACAGGAGAATCATCTGGAGTATCACATCATCTCAAATCTTTCCATAGAGATACCATTACATCGTTTCATCCCCATCTCAGAGAGAACGACACACCCAACTCATGGTATTCCTCACCCCACACAGGGGCACACAACATTCCATCTCTGTCTCAGAGAGGAAACACACACCCATCTCATGGGCACAACCAACTTATGGAATTCCTCACCCCACATAGGGGCACACAACACTCCTTCTCTGTCTTAGAGAGGAACAACACACCCATCTCATGGGAACACCCAACTCATGGGATCTCTCTTAGGCCGACTCACTCAGTTTGTGTCCTGGAGGATGTCTCACACAACTGTAATCATAAACACTCCCTCTCAGCTAGGGAGGCATTCTCCACTAGGCCAAGTCTCTCACAGAAGTACTCAAACTTCTTCTTGGCAAGCAGTTTGGTGAATATGTCTGTAATCTTCTCATGGGTAGGAATGTATTGCATGTGTATTGTTTTCCTCTGCACAATGTCTCTAATATAATGATATTTTATCTCGACGTGTTTCGATCTATCGTGAAACACAGGGTTCTCAGAGAGCTTCAGACATCTCTGGTTATCACAATGAATAGTATTAGGATCCATTTCATGATCAAATAAATCTATCAGAAGTTTGCGAAGCCACACTGCTTCGCGAACTACCACACTCAATGCTATGTACTCTGCCTCTGTGGTACTCAATGCCACAGAGATTTTTTTCCTGTTGCACTAGGAAACCATGGCAGACCTTAAAGTAAAGAAACAACCAGAGGTGCTCTTCCGGCCCACTGCGCTCCTTGCCCAATCTTCATTGACATATCCCTGCAAGCTTAAGTCTACACTGGAGGCATATATTAGGCCATATCCAACTGTGCCTCGTAGGTATCTCAATACATGTTTTGTTGCTATCCAATGAGTCTGTCTCTGTTGAATCATGAACCGGCTAAGCACATTCATTATATATCATATATCAGGTATGGTGTTAACCAGATACATCAGTGATCCAATCAACTGTCTGTACAAGTGTGGATCAATCTCTCCTAAATCAACATCACTCATTTTCTTCAAATCCATCACCATTGGTGTAGGCATGGATTTGCATTCTCTCATACCAAAAGTTTTCAATATCTCCACAGTATATATTCCTTGACTTAATAAAATATCATATTTCCTCTGCCATACTTCGAGTCCCAAGAAGTAATGCATCAATCCTAAATCCTTCATCTCAAATTTAGTAGTCAATGCTTGTTTGCATTAAAAAATGAATCTCTTTGAACCGGTGAGGAAAATGTCATCCACATATAGGACCAATATTAACCACTTGTTTCAATCAATGTGATAATATAGGTTTGGATCAACAATACTCTTGATGAATCCCAAACTCATCAAGAATCCATCCATTTTATCATACCAAGCACATGGTGCTTCTTTTATTCCATACAGGGCTTTCTTCAACCTGCACACATGAGATTTTTCATTGTGTATAATGAATCCTTCTGGCTTCTCGATATAAAATTCTTCCTCAATTTCACCATTGAGAAAGGTTGTCTTTACATCCATTTGATGTAGTTTCCAGCCCATGGAAGCAACTAGTGCAATGATAGAATGGATGGAAGTGTGTCAAGCTACTAGAGAAAATGTCTCATCATAGTCAACTCCCTCTACTTGCGAGAACCCTCTGGCTACAAATATCGCTTTTTATTTATCGATGCTTCCATAAATTGCATGCTTGATTTTATAAATCCATTTGGAATTCAATACATACTTTCCTTCTGGTCTTGGAACAATATCCCATACATCATTTTTCAATATAGAATGATATTATTCTGTCATGGAATCTTGCCATACTTGTTCACCTGAAGCTTCTCTATGACAAGAAGGCTCAGAGTCAATGATGTGGCTCATGGCTGAAAGGTATCTTGAGAATATCTTTGGTCTCTTGCTCTCTCTGGTTATCCCTTGAGGGGTTTTATGTCCCTCTTCTTCCTGTAGATTTTGTTGGGCCCAAGCAATAATTTTATGTCCTACTACAATATATTTGGGCATGTCAATTGGAGAAACTAGATAAGTTGGAATAATTGGATTAACTCGAACAATTGGATCAACTGGAATAATGGATTTATCCCTCTAAACTACTGAAGGGGGAGAAGGAATTGACTCACTGTCAATTTCCATCTGAGATTCTCTGGATCTTTGGAAGGAAATCTCTTCCTCAAAAGTAACGTCTCTACTTATTTCAATTTTTCTCTGACCAGGAATGTAGATCCGATATGCCTTCGAAGATTCACTATATCCCACAAATGTACCCTTTCTCCCTGAAGGGTCTAGTTTGGATCTCTTCTCTTTGGGTACATGAAAATATACTAGGGACCCAAATATCTTGAAGTGTCCAATCTCAGGATTCTCTTCGGTGAAGGCTTCTTCTGGAGTTATGTTCTTCAAGATCTAATGAGGACTCATGTTCTGAACATACACTGTTGTCATACATGCTTCTGCCCATAGGGTCATAGGTAGACTCTGATAATGTATCATTGCTTTGGTTTCCTCGATGATAGATCTGTTCTTCCTCTCTGCAACCCCATTTTGCTGAGGATTGTAAGGAACTGTGAACTCCTTATTGATCCCTACTTCAGTATAGAAATTGTTGAAATCCTTGGAGGTGTATTCTCCTCCATTATTTGATCTTAGTACCTTAATCTTTCTTCCGATCAGGTTCTCAACCTGAGCTTTGAATTCTTGAAATTTTGCAAGGACTCTATCCTTGTTCTTCAGGAAGTAAATCCAAGTTTTTCGAGAGTGATCATCTATGAAGAGTACATAGTACAAATACTCATTTAGAAAGGCAACAGTCATTGGCCCAAATACATCTGAATGTATCAAGTCCAAGATTTCCTTGGATATATTGTCACTTCTCAAGAAGGACCCTTTAACATTCTTTCCAAGAGCACAACCTTTGCAAACACCTTTATGATGAATATGTATCTCTGAAAGGCCTGTTACTATTAGCAACATTACTTGTCTTCGGCATCAGGATATCCAGGTCTGTAGGTTGCACGAGGAGCACCCAAGCACAATGAACAAAAGAAGTCCTTTTTGGACTTAAAATCAAGCGAGCGGGCAAAATTATAGTGTCAATGGTCTGTATCCATCCATAAGAGCATTGTTAGACAACTGAGAGGGGGGGGGGTGAATCAGTTGTTACCGTGCTTAAACAATTATGGTTCTTTTAAACTCTTTGTAGAGACACTAAATGATGATCAAAATAATGTAGGGAAATAAACAATGGTACTTTCAACATCATTCACATATATGAGAAACACAAAGACAGATATTTCCCGAGGAAACCCATGCAAGGCAAAAACCTCTTTTTCTGTATATGATAAGTAATGGTTACAATCTTTATAGTATCATACATATGAGCACCAACTCTTAATGAGGCTACAACCTCAGTTTTGCAAGCTGCAACTTGCTAAGAGCACCAACTCTCTGTTTTCTCTAGAACCCACTAGAAGGAAGCACCAACTCCCTAGTTTCTCTAGCACCAACTAGAAGGAAGCACCAACTCCCTGGTTTCTCTAGCACCAACTAGAAGGAAGCACCAACTCCCTGTGTTCAAGCACCCACTTGAACCTTTGAGGACACCAGTCCTCCCTAGCTCCTCCCAACCACCCTGAAATATAAATCTTTGCTACTGAAATTTATTACAGTGATATGATGTTCAACAATGTCTTACCAGACTTATCACTGTTCTGCTTCATTTCGTTGCTCTATCTGCCTCATTTCCTTTCTGATCACATCACTTGCGTTGTCTTTTCTTCTTATTTTTATGCTCTATGTGCCATGCCCATTCACTGCACAGTTCCTCTTCTATGCTATTCAGTTGCTGCACTCTCCTCCTTCTTCACACATGAATCACCTTTACCAACAACAACCACAACAAACTCCTACAACAACAACAACCCTTCTCTTCTTTGTACCATGTATATATAGCTTCAGTGCATCTTGTGCATGCAATATTCAACATTCCTCTACATTCTCATACCGCGCTAATCTTCTCCACCTCTTGAGTGCTCTGGGTGATCATCATCATAACTCTTCAGCTTCACTCGCCATTTTCCCATGCGTTCAACATCACTGGATGTTATGCTGAGATTCCTCAGCCTCTCTGGCAGTTGAGACTCTTCGTCTTCGCTGTGGCAGTCGAGCTCACCTTCTCTTTTTTAGTTACAGGCTTCCACGCTCATACATCTTTCGATCCATTCTAAGAGTAGTCTTCCTTCACTGGACGAAGCTTGGAGACTCTTCATCTCCTCTGGCGATCACACAGAGGTCTCTTCGAATTCTCTAGCAGATGTCATCAATGGTTTCTGGCAGTTTCATTGTGTCGTGCCTTAATATCCCTCTGATCTTATTCAATTTTTATCCACACCATTGGATGACCTTTATTATTCTTTCCTTTTTAAGTCGGGTTTCGACATTTCGACATTCCTGTGCCCAAGTGTCTCGACACTTCATGTCGCGATCTCTGAAACTCCGAAATGGAGCTTATCTGGATTGACTCCTTCTCTTCCTATGACCAAGGGCTGTGACCACAACCTTATGCATAAGGCTCTTTCGCGATTTTGCATATCGCAAATTCGTAATTCAAGTTGCATTTGCTTCTTTTCCTTTTCATATCGCAATTCGTGAAACTCCGACACGAGCTAGAATCAATTGTCTATATTCATTCTCGATTCAATGGCTATGATTGAATCGCGATATTGCATATCGCGAAATCGACATTCTTGTTGTCAAGTGTTTTTGTCACCTCAAAGTCCTGATCCCCAATACTCCATGAAGAAAATCAACGGTCCAGATCACTTCTTAACTTAATGGCTGCGATTAAATCATGAATTCACATATCACAATTTCGAGATTCCTATTGTATTGTTTCTTTGACATTTCCAACACGCGATCCTCGAAACTCCGATGTGGTGTGCATATGCTGACATCACACGTGGATTGACACGTGTTGAATACTGCCATGTGTCACTCTGATTTGTGACTTACATGTGCCTGAAATGTTGAATCAGTCTGACACTTGTCATTACCTGATTGTGCCATGTGTCCCCAACTGACGTGGTTTGCTGACGTGAGTCGGGTCAACGGTCTAGATCACATCTTGATCTGACGGTTCAGGTTTAGTCGGGATTTCACACATCGTGATTTCGGGATTCTTGATGTCAATATTCTTTGACATATCCAACTCTCGATCCTCGAAACTTCGATAGGGATTCGGATCAACGGTCCACATAATCCCTTGAGATGGACGGTCCTCCTGCTTCCAAAATTTGTGAGCCCTCCGGCTGAGCTCATGGTCCACGTGACCTCCCCCTATATGACCGCAGCAAAACCTCCTCATCGGGGTTTCAGAATTTCCGATGTCGAAACATGTATGTCCTCAGGATTCGCGATCCCTCGAATCCCGACGCGCTCTTTACGCACTAGCTCTCCTGGCCCATATGATCGTTATCCCCGTGACCGCAGTCTTACCACTCGTCGGGGTTTCGAGCTTTTCAATGCCGTAATGCATTGGCTCACAGGATTCCCGATATGTGAAACTACGATGAGTCAACCCTCCTTTCGGGTTTTCACCTTGGCTTTTCCCGATGGTAAACCTCATGTTGCTCCTGTCCGATCTGATGGCTGACGGGATTTCTGAATGAGATCCAACGACTCTCGATCTTTGTCTTCCTTCTCCTCTGCGAACTCATGTATATTGAGATTTGCTGCGCGCGTTCTCCTCGACGCTGTTCCTCCTGAGCTTTCACTTCCTATCCTGCCATCTTCACTGTTGTACTTGCCATCAATGACAAGCATACGCTACCTGTTAATCATTTGCCAACAATAGAAACAATAGCCATAGAAAAATTCTTTGTACCTGGAAAATGGTTGTCTTCCTTGAGAAAATTGATTTCTTTCTTGCTGATGGCGTATTTTAGTAGAAAGAACATTGTTTCTTCATCCTAAAGATTTAATCTTGACACCATTTTCTTTACTCATCTTGGGTTGTTGATTGCCTTCCTTTATTTCAATAGGTTTTTTATTGTCATTGGTTTTACTTTTGACAAACTTGATGGGTTCTTCATTTCTTGTCTTCTCACTGCTTGATCCCTCTTCATAACCCAAACTAGTTTTTACCTTTGGATTCCTTTGTTGATTCAGAATGGTGGTTAATCCTTCTGAGGCTTTGATACTTGACATATTCTGATTATACAAGGCTTGAAACTTCTCCATTTCTTTCCTTGTTTTCACTACTTCTTGTTCTAATGATTCACATCTTGCCTTCTTTTCTAATAGCTATTGTTTCAAAATCTCTTTGATTTTCTTTGCCTCTTCCAATTCTACCTTTAGTAGGACAAGGTATTCACCAGGTATTTTACTGTCTTTCTCGAATTGTATCAATAATTGTATTTTCTTTCTGTTCTTGATTCTTAGTCTGTCAATTTCTTCCAATGCATTGATCAGTTCTCCTTCCTTGTCAACCACAACTTCTTCTTCATTAACATCACTCCCTGTGCTATTATTGTCATAGTCCTCTTTGGCCATAAGTGTGAAGTCATTTAGTTTATCTTCAATAGATGAATCATTATCCTCATCATCTGAAGGATCATCATCATTGTTTGCACAAAGATTTTGCTTCTTAAAGTTATTCTCCTTAAAGAAATTTCTATGTTTGTATTTCTCCTCATCATCACAAGTCTGATCCTTTCCTTTGTGGCGACATTTGTTTTGAAAATGACCTATCCTACCATAGTTAAAACATTTGAAAGGTAGTTTACCTTTGTATTTTCCTGATCCCTTCTTCAATCTCTTCACAAATTTTGATTCAATTTCATCAGGCTCAAAATCCTCATTCTTGTCTGCTTTAAATGATGCTTCTCTGGAGGTGGGTTTATCTTTAACTATTCTCATTTCATATGCAGTCAATGTTCCGAGAGGTTGGTCAAACTGCAAGATTTTCAGATCATTAAGTTATTCTATAGTAGAGACCTTCGGGTTGAACATATCTGGGAGAGATCTCAAGATTTTCTGAACTAAATAAGGTTCCCCAATTGTTTCACCAAGTGCCTTCATTGCATTTACCATTTTCCAACAATTTCATCTTCCTTCATCTTCAGCTGTTCAAACTGTATTCTATAGGTTTGCAGCTTTGCATCCTTTACCTTCTCATTATGCTCATAACTGTTAATGAGCTTGTCCCACATTTCTTTGGCAGTTCCTAGGTGCATAACTTTTATGAATTCTGCTTCTACAAGCCCACTCAAGATAGCATTCATGGCTTTAGCATTGAAGCTAAATTCTAGTTTGTCATCCTTATTAGCTATCACTACTGGATTTACATAACCAATATCTACCACATCCCAGACATCTGCACCTAAATCCATGATGTAGGTTCTCATTCTAACTTTCCAGAAGGAAAAGTTTGGTCCATTGAAATGAGGAGCCTTATTGGTTGAATTTCCTTCATGGCTTGACATGTTTAAGCTCTAGGATCTACCCTTAGATAAAAGGGGTCGGATCTGATACCAATTTTTAGACAACTGAGAGGTGGGGGGGGTGAATCAGTTGTTACCGTGCTTAAACAATTATGGTTCTTTTAAACTCCTTGTAGAGACACTAAATGATGATCACAATAATGTAGAGAAATAAACAATGGTACTTTCAGCATCATTCACATATATGAGAAACACAGAGACAAATATTTCCCAAGGAAACCCATGCAGGGTAAAAACCTCTTTTTATTTATATGATAAATAATGGTTACAATCTTTACAGTATCATACATATGAGCACCAACTCATAATGAGGCTACAACCTTAGTTTTGCAAGATGCAACTTGCTGAGAGCACCAACTCTCTGTTTTCTCTAGCACCCACTAGAAGGAATCACCAATGCCCTAGTTTCTCTAGCACCAACTAGAAGGAAGCACCAACTCCCTGGTTTCTCTAGCACCAACTAGAAGGAAGCACCAACTCCCTGTGTTCAAGCACCCACCTGAACCTTTGAGGACACCAGTCCTCCCTAGCTCCTCCCAACCACCCTGAAATATAAATCTTTGCTACTGAAATTTATTACAGTGATATGATGTTCAACAATGGCTTACCAGACTTATCACTGTTCTTCTTCATTTCGTTGCTCTGTCTGCCTCATTGCCTTTCTGCTCACATGACTTGCGCTGTCTATTCTTCTGCTTTTTATGCTCTGTGCGCCATGTCCGTTCACTGCACAGTTCCTCTTTTGTGCTATTCAGTTGCTGCACTCTCCTCCTTCTTCACACATGAATCACCTTCACCAACAACAACCACAACAAACTCCTACAACAACATCAACCCTTCTCTTCTTTGTACCATGTATATATAGCTTCTGTGCATCTTGTGCACGCAATATTCACCATTCCTCTTCATGCTCATACCACACCAATCTCCTCCACCTCTTGAGTGCTCTGGGTGATCATCATCATAACTCTTCAGCTTCACTGCCCATTTTCCCATGCGTTCAACATCACTGGATGTTATGCTGAGATTCCTCAGCCTCTCTGGCAGTTGAGACTCTTCGTCTTCTCTGTGACAGTCGAGCTCACCTTCTCTGTTTTAGTTACAGGCTTCCATGCTCATACATCTATTGATCCCTTCTAAGAGTAGTCTTCCTTCACTGGACGAAGCTTGGAGACTCTTCATCTCCTTTGGTGATCACGCAGAGGTCTCTTCGAATTCTCTAGCAGATGTCATCAATGGTTTCTGGCAGTTTCACTACGTTGTGCCTCAGTAGCCCTCTGATCTTATTCAAGTTTTATCTGCACCGTTGGATGACCTTTATTATTCTTGCCTTTTTAAGTCAGGTTTCAACATTTTGGCATTCCTGTGCCCAAGTGTCTCGACACTTCATGTCACGATCTTTGAAACTCCGAAATGGAGCTTATCTGGACTGACTCCTTCTCTTCCTGTGACCAAGGGCTGTGACCACAACCTTATGCATAAGGCGCTTTCGTGATTTCGCATATCTCAAATTCGTAATTCAAGTTGCATTTGCTTCTTTTCCTTTTCATATCGCGATTCGTGAAACTCCAACACGAGTTAGAATCAACGGTCTAGATTCATTCTCGATTCAATGGCTGTGATTGAATCGTGATATCGCATATCGCGAAATCGACATTCTTGTTGTCAAGTGTTTTTTTCACCTCAATGTCTCAATCCCCGATACTCCATGAAGGAAATCAACGGTCCAAATCACTTCTTAACTTAATGGCTGCAATTAAATCGCGAATTTGCATATCGCGATTTCGGGGTTCCTGTTGTATTGTTTCTTTGACATTTACAACACGCAATCCTCGAAATTTCGACGTGGTGTGCATCTGCTGACGTCACACGTGGATTGACACATGTTGAATACTGCCACGTGTCACTCTGATTCGTGACTTACATGTGCCTGAAATGTTGAATCAGTCTGACACTTGTCATTACTTGATTGTGCCACGTGTCCCTAGCTGATGTGGTCTGCTGACGTGAGTCGGGTCGACGGTCTAGATCACATCTTGATCTGACGGTTCAAGTTCAGTCGAGATTTCACACATCGCGATTTCGGGATTCTTGATGTTAATATTCTTTGACATCTCCAACTCTCGATCCTTGAAACTTCGATAGGGAGTCGGATCAACGGTCCACATAATCCCCTGAGATGGACGGTCGTCCTACTTCCAGGATTTGTGAGCCCTCCGGCTGAGCTCGTGGTCCACGTGACCTCCCCCTATATGACTGCAGGAAAACCTCCTCATCGGGGTTTCGGACTTTCCGATGTCGAAACATGTATGTGCTCAGGATTCGTGATACCTAAAATCTTGACGCGCTCTTTACGCACTAGCTCTCCTTGCCCATATGACCATTATCCCCGTGACCGTAGTCTTACCACTCGTCGGGGTTTCGAGATTTTCAATGCCGCAATGCATTGGCTCACAGGATTCCCGATATGTGAAACCCCGATGAGTTAACCCTCCTTTCGGGTTTTCACCTTGGCTTTTCCCGATGGTAAACCTCGTGCTGCTCCTGTCCGATCTGACGGCTGACGGGATTTCTAAATGAGATCCAATGACTCTCGATCTTTGTCTTCCTTCTCCTCTAAGGTGGCGTCTGACAGGGATTATCCATATGAATTCGGCTAAAGGGACACCACACCTTTGATGGCTGAACATGCCTCCGATAGGCGAATTTTCCTGAGTATATAGACTCATTTGTTGTATTTTGTAATCTATCGATGGTTGAGCAAGGCTCCCGATTGTAAAGTTTTGATGAAGCACTGGTCGCTCTGGTTTATGTATATGGCATTTGAGATTTCTTACTTTATGGATGTCAGCTTCTTCCCACCTCTTTGTTTACCATGTTAGAACATCTCGGAATTGGAGGATCCAGTCGAGTTGTAGCTGTTATAGGATGATGTAGGTTGGATCACTGTAATAGTTACCTTGTTTCTAACTGATTCTTATGACTTTCTTATCACTGAATGACTTGGAATTGAAGGATTCAGTCAGGTCACCCCTCAGCTTCTTGAAGCTCTGGACCAAGAGTATTTTGGTTTTTGAGTTTTTCATCCTCAAGCTTCTGAAGGCTTGTTTCCCGAGGCAGTCTTTCTCACCCTTCTCTCAAGTCTTCCATCTACCACCCTTTAATCCATTTATTGACAGAAATTGGATCAAGACCTCCCTTGTTTTCTACATGCCAGGCCCATTTTCCTAAGTTAAAGCTATATCATCTTGAGCCTTTTATCCATTTGATCACCTCATTTATTAAACTTTGACATAAAAACTAATGGGCGTTGGGCTTTGCTCCTGCAAGCAATCGAGGGGTGACTTCTGACGCTAACATTTCTGGCACCGTTGTCGGGGACAAAGTTGAAAATTTTCCCCAGGATTGAACGACATTGAACCTCCGATTCCGAAGGTGCATTGGGTATCAGAGCCTTTGAATATTGCTGCTGTGCACCTGGCGACTCCATTGTGAAAAATACACTAGGGAGAACCTGCTCTATTAATTGTGGCTTTCAGAGGCAGACACATGCGGTCTCATGCACAACTGCCTCTAGCTAGACCTGAAATTGATCCGGAGGTGGTTCTTAGAAAAGGAAAGAAATCTGAAGAAGAAGCTTCCATCGCCCAACCAGGTAATTCGCCATCTCCTTCTGTAGGAACTCCATTTTCTCCTCCTCAGTTTCTCAATAGGCCTCCTTCAAAGGTTTCCCATTTCCTGAACTTCGGGAGTGTTCCTGCTGATTTTTCCCCTCCTGGTCTGGGATTGGAGGGAGAAACCCTTGTCACTCTCCTCTCCTCCAAATTTGTACCCTGGCATAGACCCAGGACCGCAAAATATTTCCCCATGCCTAGTTTTACCACTCCTGTGCAAAGAGGACCACTTGCTGACTTGAGCTCGTTATCCTTCTCCTTAAATCCCCTCTTGTTTCCCACCCCACTTTGGGACTCATTCCCAGTAGCCCCTTCGCGAACTCCTTCTCCTACAAGTTCTCCTCCACCTAATATTCCTATGGCTAGTGCTAATCCCCTTCTGAATAGAATGGATGCCATAGTCGTTGCCAGATATTTTCCCTTAGTTCTACCCCATCCTATGAATCCTCTCCCTGCTGGAGATTACTTGAAATACATGTCCAAGTTCACCGGAGAAGGAGACATAACCGCGGAAGAGCACCTGGCTGCTTTCTACAGTTATGCAGACAAACTGAACATTGAAAATGAAGATGTCTAGATGAGATTCTTCGTCCAGATCCTGGACGGCAAGGTGAGGAAATGGTTCAGAGGATTGGCCCCCAGATCTATTGCTGGGATCGAAGCCCTAGATAGTGATTTCCTGAGGCAGTGGGGAGATAGGAAATATTTCATGTACTACATGACAGAGTTCAGGTCTTTGAAGAAAATGGAAGGAGAGTCTATCTCTTACTTCTCCAAAATATTTAATAAGATGTATAATAAAATTCCTGTCGAAATAAAGCCCTCAGAAGCCTCGGCCAAAATTTCTTATGCTAGTGCATTTGGCCCCGATTTCTGTCTTTTGTTGAGAGAAAGAAGAGCCACCTCCTTAGCTCAAATGAAAGATGCGTCCATAGAGGTGGAATCCAATGTATTAGCAGCTGACAGACTGAGGAACAAGGCTGACGCAAACAGAAGAAAGGGAAGGTCAGAAACCTCAACTTCTGGATCGTCGGTGCCCCACCCTCAAGTGGATGAACTGACCAAGATGGTGAAGTCTCTGTCTGCAGAGATGGAGAGAATGAAGGTTGAGGGGATGAAAGCATACAAGGGCCCTCAGAACGCCGAAAACAAAGGATGTTTTAGGAGGCCGAAATATCTTACTCCCCCGAATGTGCAAAGAGAGAGGGGAGGAGACAGAGAAGACCAGAAAATTCAGGCCCCTTTCCAAAACAATTTTGTGGCCGAGGGGGAAGAAGGGGAAACATATGAGCTTGATCCTGAAATCCATTGCTTCAGAGACACTCCTCCTTTTCCTCATCTCACTCAATCAGCATACGAGGAGTCTCTCATGGACTGTCAGCTAAACGAACTGAGCAAAGGAGACAAGGCTACTGACAACCAAGGCAGATATGATCTGAGGTCGAAGAAAAAGACAATAGCACCTGATGCTCCTGAGCGGTCCACTAGAATAGAGAAGCCCGCTAATGAAGTAGCAGACAGTCACAGAGGTAAGAAGAACCAACCCCTCTCTCCCATAGTCCAGATTCATGTTCCCAAAATAAGAGAAATTCCGAAGGTTACATCTTTTTTTAATTTCGAGAATGAAATTCAAAAGATTAGAATTCATGTACCCCTGACCGAGTTGATTAAACATGAAGGGTTCAAGAAACACTTCTCTAAGATTTTACGGTCCGAGGTCTCATGCCTTCCCACAGACTCCATCAATTTGCAAGATGAAAAGCCTGCAGTTATTTTAGGTCCTATGGTAGAAGACAGGAATGACTCATCCCCTCCCTTCTACACTTCCTTGAACATACACGACAAGGTACTGCACAATTGCTTAATGGATTCAGGGGCTTCTCATAACCTCATGCCCAAAAATGTCATGGAAGAGTTAGGGCTAGAAGTCACCCGAGCCCATCATGACCTCTATTCCTTCGACTCCCGAAGAGTTCAGTGTCTTGGATTAATCAAAGACCTGGTCATGACCTTGTTTCAGCTGCCCATGAAAAGTGTGGTCATGGATATTGTAGTGGCCGATGTCCCCCCCAAGTTCGGTATGTTGTTATCAAGATCTTGGATAAAAAAACTGGGGGGAACTTTGCAAATGGACCTCACATATGCTACTATCCCAGTGTTTGGAGGAGAGCATAGAAGGCTATACATAGAATCCCAATTGGCCTATATAATCAGTGATGAGGCCAACCCTACCAACCATCCCATTTTTTACTTAGACACTGATTTAGGTTCCAGTGTGCTACAACTCACCAATTCTCCCAAACCTCCTCTTAAACTCAGAAAGTAGCCCACCATTTCCCCTAAATTTTCTCCCTCCATCACCCCCATCTGGAAAATGTTCTTTGATGGAGCCTCTTCTAGGGAAGGTGCTGGAGCTGGGGTGGTTTTTGTGTCACCTTCTCAAGAAACCATATCTCTATCATACAAGCTATAATTTGAAGCTACCAACAATGTGGCAGAGTATGAAGCTCTCATCCCGAGGTTAAGAGCCGCAAGGGAAATGGGAATTCAAAAGGTAGCAGTGTTCCGTGATGCAGAGTTGGTGGTCCAACAGATCAGAAGAGCTTACCAAGCTAAGCATCCTCGACTTAGGAGTTACAAAAATGAGGCATGGGACCTAATTGACAGTTTCTTCTCAGCATTTAACATTTGTTTCATCCCAAGAGAGGAGAACACAATGGAAGATTCCTTGGCTACATTAGCAAGTAATTTCAAAGTACCCTTTCCGCCAAAATTCAGATATGATGTGGAAGTAAAATACAGGCCCTCCATACCTGACAACGTCAAACATTGGAAGGTTTTCAAGGATGATCTCAAGGTCAAGAAATTCTTGGAGACTGTCGAATAATTTTAAGAGATGCACATCGACCAAGACTCTGTCTCTGAAGAAGAGATTGATGGGGGTAATTTTCTGAATAAGATTGCAGAGCGTAACATTTTTCAGCTGCCCAACAATCATATTCCAAGAGGACTGGTTCCTCTGGAAAGGATTTTTGATAGAAATGATACGTCATTAAAAGGGGAGACCATAGAGGATAACACTGATACTATTTAGTGCAACATTGGGACCGAGAGTGAGCCCAAGTTTGTCAAATTGTCAAGAATCTTGACAGAGGAGCAGAGGTCCGAATACACTGGACTTTTGAGGGAATTTGCTGATGTGTTTGCCTGGACCTACGAAGACCTCAAAACATACGACACTTCTATCATCGAGCATAAAATCCCATTAAAAGAGGAGGCAAAGCCATTTAGGCAGAAGCTGACACAGATCAACCCTATGCTGCTGCCTATCATGGAGAGGGAAGTGAGGAAGCTGCTTCAAGCTTAGATCATTGTACTGCTGAGGTATTAAGAGTGGGTGGCCAACTTGGTGCCAGTAAGGAAAAAGAGTGGAGAGATCCGGCTCTGTGTAGACTTCAGAAACCTGAACAGGAGATAACGAAAGGATAACTACCCCTTACCAAAGATGGAACATATACTGCAGAGGGTAATAGGATCTTCCAGGATGTCCATGATTGATGGTTTCTCTGGCTACAATCAGGTATCTGTCCTGCTTGAGGATAGGGAAAAGATGAAATTTACCACTCCATTGGGCACATTCATGTACGCCAAGATGCCGTTTGGATTAGTGAACACAGGGGAAATGTTTCAGCGTGCCATGGACATAGCTTTCATAGGCGAAAAGGATAAATTTGTGGTCGTCTATCTGGATGACATCACAGTGTTTTCAAAGTCTGATAAAGAACACTGTTGTCATCTCAGGAAGGTTTTCCTGAAATGCAGGTTTTTTGGCATTTCATTAAACCCCAAGAAATCTCTATTCTCCATGCAGGAGGGAAAATTACTAGGCCACATAGAAACAACGGAAGGAGTCAGGATTGACCCTAGCAGAGTCGAACCAATACAAGCCTTATCAATCTCAAGGTCCAGGAAGGAGGTCCAATCCTTCTTTGGTAAGATTAATTTTCTGAGGAGGCTTGTGCCTAACTTTGCTGAGGAGGTAAAACTTATAACAACCATGCTAAGGAAAGGAAATGAAGTGAGGTGGACTTCTGAATCACGACATTCCTTTGAGAAAATAAAGAAGGCCATGATTGAAGCCCCCGTTCTTATTAGTCCCGACTACTCAAAGGATTTCCTTATTTTCTCCTTTGCCTCACCTGACACAGTGGATGTTGTTTTATTACAGACAAACGAGGTCGAACTTGAGAAGCCTATCGCCTATTTCATCCAAGCATTGAGGGATGCCGAAGTCGGGTATAACACTATGGAGAAGCAGGCCTATGCCCTAGTAAAGGATCTCAAGGCATTCAGAATCTATGTACTGCAATAAAAAATCATCGCTTACGTCCCCTCAGTTGTTGTTAAAGACATTCTGATCCAGCCTGACATAGACGGGAGAAGGAGTAAGTGGATAGATAGGATTCTGGAGTTTGACCTGGAAATAAAGCCTACCAAATTGATCAAAGGTCAGGGCTTAGCCAAGCTGTTGGCTGAAGCCAATTGCCAAGATTTGGGAATAAGTTTCATCAACGAATGCTCAGGAATACAACAGGGTCGGCTGTCTAAAAGAGACCCTCAAAGGGAGCCCCCATTGTCCCAATGTCCTTGGTATAAGGATGTCATATACCCTGCAGGAGTTGCGGCCTCTAGATGGCCTGCCAAGAAACAAAGCAAGAACTCTGAAGCTCAAGGCAGTCAGATATTGCCTTATTGATCAAATATTATACTGGAAAGACCCCCTGGGGGTACTGTTAAAATGCATGGATCTACAAGAGGCCGACAAGATCATGTTTGAATTTCACAGCGGCCTATGTGGAGGGCACTAGTTCTGGAAGGCCACAGCCCAAAAAATCCTCAGGGCTGGATACTACTGGCCCACTGTATTCACTGACGTCTGCAGAAGGGTCCGATCTTGTATCAAATGTAAAATTTTTTAGGAAAGCAACAACTCAAGTCCTTGCCATTAAATCCTATGGCTGTTTCGGGACCTTTCCAGTAGTGGGGCCTAGATTTCATTAGGGAAATTGATCCCACTTCCAGTGGGTAGCACAGATGGATCCTGACCGCTACAGATTTCTTTACCAAGTGGATTGAAGCTATCCCTACTAAGATCCCTTCCCACAAGGTAATCATCGGATTCTTGGAAGATCTCATCACAAGATTCAACTTCCCAAGTAAGATTGTCACTGATAACGCAGCTGCTTTTAGGGCTGAGCCATTAGCTAAGTTCTGTGAGAAATTCGGGATCAAACTGATTCACTCCACCCCATACTATCCACAGGGAAATGGTTTAGCAGAATCCTCCAACAAAATCCTGATAAGGATCATCAAGAGGCTGTTGGAAGACAACAATAAGGCCTGGCATTCTAGATTAAAATTTTCTCTATGGGCCGATCAAGTGAACACCAAGAGATCTATAGGCGTCTCTCCTTTCTAATTAGTCTATGGAGTAGAGGCTATTTTTCCTTCTCATCTATCCATTCCTATAGCAAAATTCCTCCAAGATCATCAGGAGGAGCTTGATGACATGGTCAGAAGGATTCATCAGCTAGTGGAGGTCCAGCAGGCTAGGGAGCAGGAAATGGACAAAATTCAGGATCATCAGCAAAGGATCAAGCAGGTTTTCGATAAGAAGGCCAAGAAGGAGCAGTTCCAGATAGGAGACCTGGTGCTGAAATGGGATGCTCCTAAGCAAGACAAGGGAAAGCACGAAAAATTTGAAGCCCTGTGGATCGGCCCCTTCAAAATCTCTGAAGTTTTCTCAAATAAAATGTACAGATTGCAAGATTTAGAAGGCGAAGAAGTTTTCAGCAGCCCAGTAAATGGGCATTTTCTTAAAAAATGTTTTTTCTGAGCCTTCGGTGGCTCCTATGTTTTGTAAATATTTTCCTTTATGTTCTTCGTTTTTACTTTTATCGCTTTGGCTTAGTAAAATGACTCCATATCCCAACAACAAGGCACTCAAACTGCAAAATAAGTCCTTAGAGCATCACAGGGACGACTCTATCCCCCATGGAGCCTAATGTTAGCAACATTACTTGTCTTTGGCATCAGGATATCCAGGTCTGCAGGTTGCACGAGGAGCGCCCAAGCGCAATGAACAGAAGAAGTCCTTTTCGGACTTAAAATCAAGCGAGCCGGCAAAATTATAGTGTCAATGGTCTAGATCCGTCCATGTGAGCATATCAACGGTTGGAAGGAAATCACAAATAGAAAGGTGCACTGAAGATAACACAATGGATGGCGCCCATATTGTGTGTAGGGAAAGATAATAGTCGTCCATCCAGAGGATGCGTGGCGCAAGATCCACTCGCATCGGCGTTTCAACAATCAGGAGTTCGAGGGGTAAAGGTTCCATGTTGTCCTATCTCTCGAAACCCCGAACCCCGAATTTGCCAAAGGTGCTCAAAGTAGGGCCCACAGTATCATGAGGCAATATCGACCGTCCATCCACAGAAGACACCTGGCGCGCGATTAGGCTCCTCGCCTATTCGCTCATTGCGACTCCGACACACAAAGAGCAGCTCCTTCATATCCCCGACGCGCAAGGTGTCGAGAGTATCCAAGGCCCGGGCCCACGAAATCATCAGGAGAGTTTAGAGCCGTCAGATCTAGAGGGACGCATGGTGCCAGAATAAGCCGTCTCAGCGTTTCACTCAATGCGATTTCAAAAGCAGGGATTAGCTCCTTCCCATTCGTGAACATCGAAAGCGCCCAAAGGCGGGCCCACAATATCGAGAAGTGGCCTCGGTCGTCCATCCAAGGGGGACACCTGGAGGCCAATTGAGCCATCTCGGCATTTCGTCCATCATGACCCCAAACCACAAGGAGCAGATCCATCATTTTCCCGATGCACAAGGTAACGGGAGCATCGATGAATCGGTCCCACAATATCACCGAGTGAGTTTAGGACCGTTAGATCTGAGAGGGATGCGTGGCGCTAGATTAAGCCGTCTCGGTGTTTCGCTCATCGCGATTTCAAAAGTAGGGATTAGCTCCTTCCCATTAGCGAACGCCGGAAGCACCTTGGGAATAAGCACGTGGTCACAGCCCGTGGTCACTTGGGGAAAGAAAGGAGCTGTGTAAAGAAGGCCAAAGGTGCCTAGTTCAATTATAGAGGGGATCATCGTGACCTTCAGGCGCCATCGGATTCAATCTCAATACTATTTCTCACTCAGAGTAAATGAAGGCAAGGAGGGGCAGTTGAAACCTCTCCTCATTCATTAAGTGTGAAGTATGGAGGGCCTGGCGAGCGGTCTGCTCGAGAGGGTCCTATGTACCCATTTTTCCAGAAAATCCATGCCGAGTTCTCAACTAGCCAGAGAAAGTATGCACACGCTAGCTCGACTCTTAATGGCTCAGCTACTCCCCTTGCAGGAGCCATGCGCATTTAAGGTGGTGTCTGACAGGGATTATCTGTCTGAATTCAGCTAAAGGGACACCATGCCTTTGATGGCTGAACATGCCTCCAATAGGTGAATTTTCCTGGGTATATAGACTCAGTTGTTGTATTTTGTAATCTATCGATGGTTGAGCAAGGCTCACGATTGTAAATTTTTGATGAAGCGTTGGTCGCTCTGGTTTATGTATATGTCATTTGAGATTTTTTACTTTATGGATGTCAGCTTCTTCCCACCTCTTTGTTTACCGTGTTAGAACAGCTCAGAATTTGAGGATCCAGTCGAGTTGTAGCTGTTATAGGATGATGTAGGTTGGATCACTTTAACAATTACCTTGTTTCTAACTGAATATTGTGACTTTCTTATCGCTGAATGAATTGTAATTGAAGGATTCAGTCAGGTCACACCTCAGCTTCTTGAAGCTCTGGACCAAGAGGATTTTGGTTTTTGAGTTTTTCATCCTCAAGCTTCCGAAGGCCTGTTGCCCAAGTCAATCTTGCTTGCCCTTCTCTCAAGTCTTCCATCTACCACCCTTTAATCCATTTACTAACGAAAGTTGGATCAAGACCTCCCTTGTTTTCTACATGTCAGGCCCAGTTTCTGAGTTAAAGCTATATCATCTTGAGCCTTTTATCCATTTGATCACCCCATTTATTAAATTGTGACATACAAAATGATAGGCGTTGGGCTCTGCTCCTGCAAGCAATCTAGGGGTGAATTCTGACGCTAACAGTTACCATTTTCCCTAGAGCTAGGAGAGCTCTATAATGAATGTGAGCAAGTCTTCTATGCCATAGCTCACTCAATATGATAGTGTCATGTAACAGGGCCTAGACTGGTATGATGGTTAAGTTGTATAAGTTTATTTTTCGAACACCAATTACTTTGGCATAATTTATATGTGAGTCTTTGTGCCATGCAAGAACTCTTTCTTATGAAAAGGTAACTTTGTAGCCTTTGTCTTCCAAGGAAGAAATGGAGACAAGGTTCCTCTTCATCCCAGGTACACATAGTACTTCATTTAGTTGAAGCTGCATATATGAATCTAGTTGGAAGGGAGAATTCCCAACCCATTTCACATTATATCCGACATCGTCTCCAAGGACAACATGTAGATGTGTCTCTTTCTCAACAAAATTAGTCAGGTGATCTCTAAAACCGATCATGTGCCTGGAGGCACCACTGTCAATTAACCAAGTGTTATCATTAGTAGGGACCATACCTAAGAGTGATGATATGTTTATGTCTTCATCTCCTTGAAGTATTATCTTCCAGGAACCGAGTTTTCTTGATCCACTAAACTTGTATTCCATCTTGATTTTGTTCATCATATTTTTGGATTCTTCACAAACCATTGTCAACTGGGATAGAAAACCTAACAGCTAGGCTAGGATCGAAATTTTCTATTTTTTTGGGCTTATTACTGCCAACAATAAGACTTGAAATATAGGAGAACTGCAAGATACCAGATATATAAAATATGCAGAACAGGAATGAAATGCTAGAAATAACAGTAAAATATCCAGCATAATCTTCACAATACACAGAGATGATATACGAAATAGCAACAGAAATAGCACTTGAACAGAAATAGCACTTGATTCAAATAGCAATGTTCACAGGCCTCTTCGAGGGGGCAACCTCCAATCGAGCAATGCTCTGTTACAATAATATCCAAGCTAGGGTTCTCATACCCTCGACTCCTATTTATACTAAAAAGAAGCATCTAGAGGAAGATCCTTCTA
>ML782614.1:251154-282400 GCA_009831015.1 Picea engelmannii
GATCCTTCTAGAAGCGGAAGCTTCTATTAGGTCTTCTTACATCCGCCTAATTCTCTTTTATTGAAAGGTCTTATTAATATTGACCTTTATTACATCCGAATACATTAATCTACCCATGTGCGGGTTAGGACCTTAACAAGAACACTGGAGAGTTGAAGAGCTCCTTCAATGAGTTGCGAAAACCCTAATTCTGAAATTTCTGCAGAAAATTGTGAAACCCTAGGGCCAAAAAATAAAAATGCTCGGAAATGCAATATGAATCTTGCTAGAGGTGTGTTGAAGGATGTCATACACTTTTATGCAATTTTTATCCCCAACATCCAAGTATCAAGTGCTAAAACTCCTCGGAAAGGAAGGTCGTACGGTTTACCAGAAGTGAGAGGATGACTAGTAATGCTTGTGCAATGGGTTCTTCAAGACCTATGCTCTGATACCATGTTGATTTTTCATTAAGCTAGGTTGAAGCATGAATTTCATTCCAATTTTATCATTTTAATTGAACCATATACAATTTTAGTTTCACCATTAACAATTTGTTGTAGCAACCAAGATCGCAAGAAGAAATAACATGCTCAAGTACACAAGAACTATCCTGCGAAACCCTTCTCAACAAGGGAAGAAAACCCAACCAATCCTTTGCTATATTCTTCAAGAGAAAGGCCTCCCACACAATAAACCTAGCACGCAAAAGGGTGCTCACAAAGCCTAGAAGACTAGAGCCCAAGAGAGGTGTGTACTTCAACCCAAGAATAAGTGCATGCTGAAATTTCCAAACTCACACTTGTGTTATGATTCCTCAATGGGGAATTTACCTTTATTTATATTAGAATGGGCATATCAAAAATAGCTTCTATTGGCACAACATGATTGACCTCAATAACTCACAATATAATTAATAATTACCATATTAATTATCTTTTACTTTATGGTGGGGCCGACATGTACCCTTTACATCACAAATAGAGTTACAGGTAAGTCTGACTTTTGGAAAATATATCAAGGGATCTCATACACCCACTAGTGCTCAACCACTAGGGGCACATCCATCTGTTCTCAGCCACAAGGACATCCACATCTCTATCTCACTACGTCTCACAGGAGAATCACACTCACTAGTGGTTAGCCACTGGGATCATGTTCACTTGTGCTCAACCACAGGCATGTCCTACTCAACAGATCTCTTTCTCACTTCGCCTCACAGGAGAATCATATGGAGTATCACATCATCTCAACTCTTTGCACAGAGGATACCAGTACATCATATCATCTCCGTCTTAGAGAGAATGACACACCCAACTCATGGGCTTCCTCACCCCACATATGGGCACACAATGTTCCATCTTCATCTCATAGAGGCAACACACACCCATCTCATGGGCACACACAACTCATGGGCTTCCTCACCCCACATAGGGGCACACAATGTTCCTTCTCCATCTCAGAGAGGAACAACACACCCATCTCATGGGCACACCCAACTCATGGGATCTCTCTCAGGCTGACTCACTCAGTCCGTGTCCTGGAGGATGTCTCACGTAGTTGTAATCATCAACAATTTTCACTCAAACTTGGGTCCCCCTTACTCTACAACCCCCGATCTACGTTTTGAGGGTATTTTGGTACTTCTTGGAGGCCATTCACTAGGAAGCCAAAATATTGAGCATTTTCATCCAATCAGGTTGTACCAGTTCTAGATCCAACCATCTAGGGTCATACCAACAAAGATATGAAGGATTATATTCAGGAAGGGAAATAAATTGATATTGTAAAAAGCTATATTTAGTGGGTGAAGACTTGGAGTCTCTATATCTTTTCTATTGCACCATATCTACAGATCCATGTGTGAGGATCTCTTCTACTATTAAATAAAGGTCATATTTGAAGCTTATTGGCTTGTTAATGTATTTATTTCCTTTCACAATGTTCAAATCGTGTTGTTATGTCTTCAATGCAATAAAAATACAAGAAAAACTCTTCAGCACATATTTATGTAAACTCAACCTACAAAAATTAAACAACTACAAACAACAACAGACTCTAGTTCCTAGACATAATTTCTAAGGAACATTACAATGGTATCACAGTGAATTTACTTCACCAACCTATGCAAAAATAATATATGACTAGAAGAAGAGGTTGTGGGGGTCAGCCAGTAATAGGTAATCCAGAAGAAGAAGAACAAGAAGTCACTATGGGAGAAACACATGAAACAAAAAATGCTACCTGTGAAAAGACTGAACTTTTGGCAGATAAAGTATCCCAAACAATGAAGGAAGTGCTTCAAAGTAGCCAAGAAACTATGCAGCTTACTCTGGCAGAAATGAAGAACCACCTATCCTTGGGATAGTCTGATCTCAAATTATCTCTTACTAATTTTCAAAGGGCACAAGATAGAATGATAGCCTTGTTGGAGGAACAAAGTAAACATCAAAATATTCTCTCTTGGTTTCTGATGGAGCAGAGGCATGGAAAAGACCCACCCTCGTTTGGGGGAAGCTATGAAGCTAGTGGATCTCGTAGAGGCAATGGAGATCATGAGGAATCCATACATAGAGGTCAGGTGGAGGAGAATCAATCCAATAATGGAGGGCGAATTCCATTTCACATGATCAACAAAACCACCCCTAGGTCATACATGCCTACCTTCCTAGATACAAAAAGGAGGGATACTAATTCCCTGGATTTAGAAAGTTTTGGTGATGAGTGGGAAACTTCGAAAAGGGAATACAATGCCATGAGCATAGAGTTCAAAAGACAGGTTTGTATGGGATAATATTTCCACTTGAAGATGAAAAGGATATCCAAGGAGCACTAAAGAGGTGTTAGTGAAACTAGAAGAACGGATGGAAAAATGGAGCCACCCACCTTTGATGGATCAGATCACATCCAAGTTACAATAATGGGTACACAATATGGATGCTTACCTCCAATCGAATCCTATGGAGGAAAGGGAAGCTATCAAATTTGAAACTATGTATCTGATGGGGAAGGCACATGAATGGTGGTTCCATGGAATAGCCACCTTGGGCCATGGGAACATCACTTCTTATCAAGAATTCACGCAAAGACTCACTGATAGATTTGACAAAGGAGACCCAGATCATCATTTCAGGGAGCTTACAAAGCTTAAGAAAACAGGTTTAGCTGAGACCTTTATTGAGGAGTTTCAAAGAGTATCAGCGATGGTTCTTGATGTGGAAGAATCTAGATTACTTATGTTGTTTATAGATGGGATGAAAGAACCAGTGAGAGGATGGGTTAAGGATTTCAAGCCTATAACCTTACATGATGGCATTGAGCAAACCGGGGATTTAGTTGGAGCATCCAATACAAATAGATTTACACCTAAGCCACCCATTATTCCAAGAGGTTGTGACACTAGACTAGTGGACAGAGGCAAGGGGAAGTTAGATGAAGCTACAAGAAGAGATCTAATAAGTAAGCAGTTGTGTTACACTTGCAAGGACCATTGGCATCCATGACATAGATGTTTAGGCAAGGGAAAATTCCACTACGTTGAGGTAGTGTATGATAGTGATGAGGAGGAAGGTGATGAATAGGATGGAGCTATCCATACTATGCATACAAACCTCAAGGAGGAAGAAGAATCCTTTCTAGTGAAAAATCATGAGCCACCTTTACCCCCAGATATAGGCCTTAAAAGGGTCACTATTGCTTCTATGAGTGGGGTACCAAAAATTAACACCTTCAGAATAAAAGGACTTGTTCAGGGACAAAGGTAAATAGTGTTGATCGATGGAGGAGATTCCCATAACTTCATTGATATATCCATGGTGGAGAGGAGACATCTACCCACAATATAGTTTGAAGGGTTCTTGGTGGAGGTAGCAAGGGGTCATATCATAGCTTGCGACATGTACATTCCATAAATGATCTTAAATTTAGGTTGATACACCTTGACACGAGATTTTTATGTGGTAGAAATTCCTGACACCAATATAATCCTAGGTGTGCAGTGGCTTAGCACTTTGGTGCCAATCACAACCAACTACAAAACAATGGAGATGTCCTTCAAAACAGAGGAAGGAAGGAGAGTCACACTTAAGGGGATGTCAGGGGATTCACCTAGGATGGTGATATCCAAGAATATGCATGCCATATTCAGGAAAGAGGAGATAGATTATGCAACTCAATGATTTATTATGGATACAAAGGGCGAGAAAAACAAGCCATAATATCCAGATATACAAAAAATCCTTCACAAGCACAAAAGCGTCTTTGAGCCTATTCCTCCAGGATAACCACCAGATAGAGGGTTTGAGAATATTATAGAACTAGAAGAATTATCCAAGTTGGTCATCACTACACCCTACAGGCACCCAAGGAAGCATAAATATGAGATAGAGAGTGTTATCAAGGAATTGTTAGCTATGGGACATATCAGGTCAAGTTCAAGTCCATTCACATCATCGGTTGTGTTGGTAAAAAAGAAGGATGGAACCATGCGCATGTGCATAGACTACCAAGAATTAAACAAAAGGACCATTAAGAACATGTACCCCATTCCCAGGATTGATGAATTGTTGTATGAGCTTCATGGTGCAGTTTACTTTACAAAGATATATCTACACTTGGGCTATCATCAGATCATGATGAGAGAACAAGATGTACATAAAACTTCTTTCAGA
Source organism: Picea engelmannii (assembly GCA_009831015.1). Lineage (NCBI taxonomy): Eukaryota > Viridiplantae > Streptophyta > Pinopsida > Pinales > Pinaceae > Picea > Picea engelmannii. Next base: position 255,804 of record ML782614.1, read on the forward strand.
TGTCACGACCACTATGAGTTTCTTGTGATGCCTTTCGGCCTCACCAATGCTCCTGCTACCTTTCAGTCATGTATGAACCATGTGTTCAATAAACAACTAAGGAAATAATTTCTTGTCTTATTTGATGACTTACTGATCTATAGCAAGATGTGGGAGGACCATTTAAGGCATGTGGATGAAATTTTGGGCATCATGGCAGAGCATTCCTTATATGCTAAAGAGTCTTAGTGTGAAATTGGTATGACTTAGGTTCTGTACTTAGGAAATATTATTGGGGAAAGGGAGTACATGTTCATTACGAAAACATACAAGCTGTCAACAATTGACCTACCCCAAGGACACTCATAGAACTCAAGGGGTTCTTTGGTATTTGCAGCTACTATATCTATTTTTTCAAGGGCTTCTCCCATATTTGAGCTCCTATGACAGACTTAACCAAAAAGGGGGCTTTGGCTTGGAATGATGAAGCACAGGTCACATTTGAAAAAATGAACAAGGTTATGAGTACTTTCTCGGTACTTCCCCTGCCTGATTTTTCTCAACCTTTCATATTAGAATGTGATGCGTCAAGAGCAGGTGTAGGGGTCATCCTTATGAAGAATATGAATCCTATTTCCTATGAGATTCGTAAGATGAGAGGCCCAGATTTTCTTTACACAATATACAACAAAGAGATGCTAGCCATAATGCATGCTTTGTCAAAATTCAAAAAATATTTAGTTGGAACAAAATTTGTAGTAAGAACTGACCACAATAGCCTCAAGTAATTTTTATCTCATAAGGACTTGAATGAGAGACAACAAAAGTGGGTAAGAAAGATTCAAGCTTACAATTTTGATATTGAATATGTCAAAGGAAAGAATAATGTAGTTGTGGATGCCTTATCAAGAAGACCTTCAACATATTCCATGATAGAAATATCAGTGGATTGGAAACCACAGTTGTTGGTGGAATACTCAAAGAACAGGTTTGCATGTGAGTTGATGGATGGGAAACTACATGATGATAGGTACAGGGTCATAAATGACATCGTTTATTACAAAGGAAGGATCTATTTAGTACCATAATCTACATTCAAAAAGAAGTTTCTCTAAGACTTCCATGATGCACCAATGGCAGGTCATCAAAGGTTCCTTAAAATGTACATACAGGTGAGAGAAAGGTTCTCTTGGAAATTACTCAAAGGAGAAATTATGTGCTACATCAAGGAATGTGCTACTTGCCAATAGAATAAATATGAGAACTCTCATCCAGCAGGACTCTTACAATCCCTTCCAATACAAGAGAATAAATGGGAGGGTATCTCAATGGATTTCATCATGGGTCTCCCCAGAGCGCAAGGTAAGGACTGCATATTTGTAGTGGTGGATTGGCTGACCAAGTTCAGTCATTTCTTTTACATCTCCATGGACTACAAAACATCATAGGTAGCAGATTTATTCTTCAGATAGGTCTTTAGGATGCATGGATTACCTAAGAACATTGTTAGTGACAGGGACAACAAGTTCATGAGTATTTTTTGGTAGGAATCGTTTAGATTGGTGGGAATTGAATTGAATCCTAGCACTAGCTACCATACCCAAACTGATGGGAAAATTGAAATTGTCAACAAATGGATAGAGGGTTACCTAATAAATTATGTAGCAGGAAAACAAAAAACTTGGGTGAAATGGCTTTACTTGGGAGAGTATTATTACAAGACTGCCTACCACATGTCCATTGGCATGTCCCCCTTTAAAGATTTATACAGTTATGATCCTCTTACTTTTGAGGAGATTTTATCTGGGGAAAGCCATGCTCCTATGGAAAAGGAGTGGATCCAGGTTAATCAGGACATCATCAAAGAACTCAAGGAAAATCTCCATAGAGCGCAAAAACAACATAAGTTATACACATATAAGAAAAGGGTGGAGCACTTTTGAAGTTGGTGACCTGGTGTACTTGAGATTGAATCCATAGATACAAACATATATCAAGAAGAGTGGCGATGAGAAATTACAACCACTCTTATATGGTCCATATGAAGTGCAAAGAAGAATTGGAGAGGTGGCATATGAACTAAAATTACCCCCAGGGAGTAAAATCCACAATGTTTTCCATGTGTCATGTTTGAAAAGAGCATTGGGCCAACATGTACTAGTCAATGAGACATTGCCACCGGTTGATGAAGAATGGAATCTACACTTAATACCATAGGATATCATAGAAACCATGGTGAAACAACTAAGGTGCGGAGCAATTAAAGAATATTTTGTTAAATGGAAAGATTTCCCCATAGAAGATGCTACTTGGGAAAGTGAGCGAATATTGCAGGGAAAGTGAGTGAATATTGCAAGGAATTGGTTCTAGATTTCTTGAGGGAAAGCTATTTCCAGTAGGGGAGACTGTAACATCCCCTTCTCATTGAGACAATAGCTCAAGGACGTAGTATTCTAGATACCCCTCTAGACTATAGTCCAATACAAATAAGGGGAAGAAAATTATGGTTTTTGTCACTAGGAGATCTAAATTTATATTATTATAGTGACATTGGTAAAAGGCTAAGGAAGAGTTAAGTGGTTGTATGGAAAATTAAATTAAAACCTTAGAAAGTGGGAAAAAACAACTCAATGAAAAAATAGAAAAAGGAGGTATAAAAGAAAGAGGAGGGATCACCTCTCATCATCTTATCATCATTATTCTCTTGCACTCTTGAGCTAGACAACTTACATTTTGAGGGTTTTGAGTGAACAAACCCTAGAAACCAACAAGGAGGTGAAATATTCATATGTTCCTGGTTCAAGATTGGTCAAGGAGGTGAAAGATCCCTCCCTCGCCATTATAATCTAGTCATGGGTATTCAGCATGCAATATTTGGAGTTTGATGTAAAGATCTGAGGTTTTTCCAGTTGTAGGGTGTGCCATTGGAAGAGAAGAAGCTCAATTTGCTTGGAGGAGACTTGATATGCATTTATCCCCTATTGGAGGTCTATTGCTAGAGTCATAGTGCCCTTTTGCAGCTTGTACACCATGGGTTTTCCTCTTGGATGATTTATTTGGGCTTGGGAAAAATTTCTAAAGGAGGGCGCAACTCCCATTGTGGAAACTCTTAGATATGAGGGAAGCCTTGGGGTTTTCACTCAAACTTGGATCCCCCCTACTCTACAACCCCCTATGTATGTTTTGAAGGTAGTTTGGTATTGTTTGAAGGCCATTCACTAGAAAGTTGAGATATTGAGCATTTCCAGCCAGTGATGGCCTTACCAATTCCATATCCAACCATCCAGGGTCATACCAACAAAGATATGAAGGATTCTATTCAAGAAGGGAAATAAATTAATCTTGTATCAAGCTATATTTATTGGGTGAATACCTAGAGTCTTCATATCTTCTATATTGTACCATATCTATAGATCCATGTGTGAGGATCTCTTTTACTATTAAATAAAGGTCAGATATGAAGCTTATTGTCTTGTTTATGTCTTTGTTTCCTTTCACAATGTTCAAATCTTGTTGTTATGTCTTCAATGCAATAAAAATCCAAGAAAAACTCTTTAACACATCTTTTTGTAAACTCAACCTGCAAAAATCAAACAACTACAAAAAACAACAAACTCTAGTTCCTGGTCAAAATTTCTAAGGAACATTACATTCATCCCACACTCAACTTGTTCTTAGATATGTTATCTCAAATTTACAATCTACATCCCAAGTTTCCAATGCTCACATGTTATCTAACCATCAAATCTTCTAAGCTAAAACTTTTTCTCTCCCTTAAGCCATCCCAAACTATTGAGTATTAAGCTACTCAAATCCACCTACAAATGAATTCAAATGCTCCTTTTATAAGCCTTGAATCTCTTTGAGTTTGTTGATGACAGTTGACCATGTCAATTGGGTCCACATCAACAATAATCATCACTAATCTAACTAACAACCTATTATATTTTTCCATATGTTTGTGTGTTATGGTCTTTTTACCTTTGTTGAAAACCAGGACCTACTACTTGAATTAACCAATATGAAAGAATTGAATTCAAATCTTTTTGGGTGATGTGGAATTTCCAACTACTTAGGAATTCTCTTACATCTCTCAAGAAGAGTTAGATATCATATAAGGCCAAATTATCCTTAATCAATCAAAGCAAATGCATGTCAAAAAAACTTGAAAATGTATACTTCAACGATTAGTGAAAATCCTCTCATGAAAAGTAAAAAACACATAAAAAAACATCTATTTTTAATTTTTTTTTATGTAAGTAACTAAGCATTTTAAATGAATGGAAGAAACAAATTCCTTGAACTCTCTTTGCATATTTACCTATGAAAAATTATGAAATATCTCTCTTATCTCTTATTTAAAGAATATGAAAACTTGTGCAATATCTCTTATCTCTTATTTGAAGACTAAAGAGAAGAACCTCCAAACCTAGAAAGACAAGACTAGTAACAATGAACTAACTATGAACTTGATGTAAAAACTTGTCTTGTTAAAAAAACAGATATCCTCCACTACTTAGGAAACAACTACTTTTTACATATAACAAGTGCCCTATTAACCATTTCAACCATAGACGATGAGATTAAGGTCTAACCATAGACCATGAGACCAAGGTCTTCAGTGTTGGAATCCATCGATGTAAATTTGGACAAAATCGTTATTTTTTGTTGTTTAAATTGCATTTCTAAATGTGGAAATAGATTCAGTGTGATGAGGCATTTTGATTATACAAACTTAGCCACTCAAATCTGCAAATCCAACCATTCCTCACCCAATTTCGGGAAAAAATCAAATGGAAAAATCCATCGAAAAAAAACAAACGGTAGAGCATTTAGACATTGTTTCTTCTATCACCACAATTAAAATTTCCAAGGCTTGGCATTAAGCAATGAAACAATTTCAATATAGGTTATACTATCGAAATCGTAGAACCGATAGTAAGAGGAGAGGCACTTGTCCCCAATTAAAATTAACTTAATTATAAATGTCAGATAATTAGGCTTTGGTACCATCTCAAACAAATCTCCATTATGTTTCCCAATTTGATGAACATGTGTGTTGCCTTCCTGGGCATGTGTCTCTTCTCACACCAATTCTGTGATTGTCTTCCCCATTTTGTTAGATCCACTATCATGCAATTGTTGTCTCTGGTACTCTATTCAGGGTTTCCACTCCCATCACTTGAAATATAGCTCTCATTTTTTTTTGTAGATGAAGCTACTAGACTACTATCACATGTTATTTTGGTAAGTTGCGTTGTTTTTTTTCACATTATTTTCTGTGTAATTTGGAGCACATTTCAGTGTTTAGATCAATCGATTTTTGTTGGGTCATTAGTTTGATCAATGAATTTGTTACCCTTTTGATCAAACCTTGTTCTTAGTCAGTTTGGTGATTTGGGTTCCTACCAGAGCTATGATCTGGAAATTGAAAAAAGAGAGCAGTTGTCTTAAGCAATGGTGGCTTCTTGATTGTATCAATATTTTATTTGGAAATTCTCTTTAGTAGGGATCGACATGCTCCATTGCTGTGATCCGTTAAATATTCTGGGTAAGATGGTTGGATATTGATCCAATTTTTTCAATTAGTTAGTGCAATTTGAGCCCTCACCCAACCCTTGTACGCCTCTTTGAGGGCTCTAGTCTTTGAGGAAGTTTCAGCTAGTGTTGCACGGAAGTGTACCCAATGGAGAATTCCGATAGTATTTGGAAATGGTACAAATCTCACAGGATGATCCATATTTAGGAGTTTAACAAACTAATTAACAAATGGAATATAATAAACACAGAGATATGAAGAACAACACAAATATCCAGTTAAAAATATCTTCTATTGACTAAATGAAATAGGATGAAACTGTAAAACTGCAGAACTAAAACACTTTCTCAAATGGTGGTACCTATCTCTGAGAAGAGATGTGGCTGCTACGTGCATCCATCTGAGAAAAATGAATACAATGAGGCTCCAGAGGAATTTTTGATATTACTCATGAATGGCAAAACCCTAGACATCCAGAAACCTAACCCTAGGAGGTGAAACGCCAAAAGTTATGTGGGACCCTATGGGTAAGTTGGTACCTCAACTTCCTGGGGTCGTAATTTTTTCATACGACCTTTGTTTTAGGCATGTGATATCCCGTTGGAAAGGTATTTTAGAGAACTACACATTACACTATAAAAAATACACTATAAAAATTTGAATCCTATAATTTGATTGTGGTGAGCCAAAGAAAACACTGTTAAGGGTCCCAAAACGACCCTGGAAGTACAATAAGATGAGCTAACATGAAAACATATAAAATAAGCTAGTTGGATTAGATGGGCGGCCACCAGTATCCACCTGGAATATGTGTAGGGCTTCAGACAACTCCAAAAGTGTAGAACCCACCATTACAAAGAAGTACATAAGAACGTGTTGAACAAAAACTATTAAGAGGAGCCAGTTGGAATAGGTGAGTGACCACCAATATCCACTGGGATAAATCCTCCCCCCTTAGGAAGAAATGGCCTCCATTCCATTGAGTTCGCCCATCAGGTGAGGGAAATTCTGCTGAATGTGTCCCTAGGTGAGCCACTTTCCTTGGTGTAGGAGCTGCCTTGCCTTGACAACCTGATAAAGTTGGATCCTCTTTTGGCAAGTGATCTGTGTGTCCACTAACTGATTAGTGGATTCTTGTTCCATGCAGTCAGGATTGAGCTCTATCGGTGTTATTTGTTCTGTGATATTTGAGGTGTCCAACAATGGTGGGAAATATGGAAAAAGTTGGTCCACATTGAACACTAGGTTCAAGCCAAGGAAGGGTGGAGTGTTGAGATTGAAAGCATTGCTACCCACAACCTTGGTGATAGTGTAAGGCCCATAATGAAGTCGATGAAGATTCCAATAGGGCCCTATGAGATGCTCCTTCTGCAAATGTAACTAGAATTTGTCTCCAACCTGAAACTAGTGTGGTTCCCTATGTTGATCATGTCACTGCTTGTACTTAGCATTGGATTTCTGAAAAATCTCATAGACTTGTTGGTGGATGTGTTGAATCCGATCAATGAATTTGGTGGCTTTGTCGGTCTCAGATTGAACCTGGGAAGAGTCTGTCTCTGTGGTCGCAAGAGTTAGTGAAACATAAATGGGACCCAAGGGTTGGAATCTCAACCCCACCTGAAATGGGTTATGACCCGATGGAGATATGGAGAGCCATGTTGTAACTGTGTTGAGCATAGGGGAGACTCTCATCCCATGTACATGGATGCTTAGAGTTGTACATGCACATGATGTGCACAATCATCCGATGGATGACCTTTGTTTGACTGTTTGTTTGGGGGTGGAAAGAAGTGGATTTAGTGAGCTTGGTGTCCAATAGTGACTAGATACTTGAACAAAATGTGTTGAGGAACCTGTTGTCCCAGTCGGAGATGATGGTTTGTGGTATCCCAAAATGGACCCACACTCATTCGAAGAAGAGCTTGGAAGTATCTATTGCTGTGATATTCTTCTTGCAGGTTGTGAGGATGGCCATTTTCGAAAATCGATCAACAACCACAAATACACAATCATTGCCTTGCTTGGTGGATGGAAGGACAGATATGTAATCCATTGAGATGGATTCCCAAGGATTCTCGGGAGTAGGAAGACGGGTGTATAAGCCTTGCTTCTTGATGGTTGGCTTGGAAATGGCATTGGCAGTTCAAGATCTTATATACTTACTAACATCATATCAAAGTTTTGGCCAATAAAATATTTCTGAAGAATGACCATAGTTTTCTCCATGCCAAAATGCCCTACCATCCGACTGTAGTGGGCTTCCCAAATTAGCTTTGCACACTCACTTGTAGGAACACAGAGATGGCCCAGATGGAATAATAGTCCATCCTGAATGTGAAAATCAATGACAGTCGCGCTTGTACCCAATAGATGATAGGTGGTGGCGAAGTCTAGATCTTCGTGATAAAGTTGGGGCCACTAAGATGGCTCATGTCCAGAGGAATGGAGCACAGTGGTGAGCGCAACCACGGGAGGTTGACTGAGGCAGTCAACGACACGATTTGAAATGCATGTCTTATACTTGATGTTGATATGGAACTGCTGCAGGTAGGTGGACCACTTCTGATGGTGGTCATTTTGATATTTCCCTTGTGTTTTAATGAACTACAGAGGCTTGTGATCAGTGTGGATGATTGTCTCATTTCCCAGAATGTAATGTTTCCATTGACGAAAGACTTGTACAATGGAATACATTTCCTTGTCATAGGTAGGGTATTTCCGGACAATATATGAGAGTGTCTCACTATGGTATTCCACTGGATGACCGTGTTGAGTGAGAACTGCGCCTACAACATAGTTAGATGCATCATTCTCAATATCGAATGGTTGTTGCAAATCAGGCAAGGAGAGTACTGGAGCTGAGCATAGGCGATGCTTCAGATCATCGAATGCTCATTGTTGTTCCTCCCCGCACATGAAATTTTTCCTACCACCACCCTTGGTCACCTCGCTGAGGGCCCATGCAATATGGGAGAATCCCAACATGAACCATCAGTAGAAATTGGTCAGTCCCAAGAAGCTCTGGAGCTCGGTTAGTGTGTTTGGGGCTGGTGAGTCACGTATGAATTGGATCTTAGTTGGGTCAACGTGTACCCCATGGTCATCAACAATGTAGCCCAAGTAGTGGACCATGTTCATGCCAAAGGAGAATTTTTCCAAGTTGGCATATAGCTTGTGTTGTCGTAGAGTGCTCAAAATCTGTTGAATATGCTGCATGTGCTCCTCCTAAGTTATGTTGAAGATGAGGATGTCATCCAAATATACCACCACAAAATAGTTGGTGAAGAGTCTTAATACATCATCCATCTACCTCATGAAAGTGGTTGGTTCATTTGTTAAGCCAAAGGACATGACCATCCATTCAAAGAGACCTTCTTTAGATTTGACAGTTGTCTTCCATACATCAGTTGTTTTGATGGGAATCTGGTGGTAGCCATACTTTAGGTCATTCTTGTTGAAGAAATTTTCCCCCTTGAGCTGGTTAAGAAGGTCATCAATCCTCGAAATTGGGTACCAGTTCCTGACAGTGATTTTGTTTAAGGTTATGTAATCAATGCAGAGTCGCCAAGTCCCATCCTTCTTCTGCACTAGTACAATTGGGCTTCCACAAGGGGAGGAGTTGGGTCTAATGTGCCCCTTTTGAAGAAGCTCTTAGATCTAACACTTGATTTCATCATTTTCCATCAGTGAGCGACGATAGATTGGTCCATTAGGCAGAGGTACATCAGGGGTCAGATCAATTGGATGCTTGACTTGGTAGTGCATTGGTACCCTAGTGGGTGAGGAGAAGATGTCTTTGTACTCTTCCACGATCGCATCCACTTGTTTCTACTGCAAAGAGAGGCTCTGTGTAGAGACCATGGATGTGATGGAGAAATTTTTCTTGCTATGAGCACGGATCACAAAGAAAATGAACTTTCCGGTCTATGAAATGGCCTTACTACATTGCTTAGAATAGATTAAAGAAAGAACGATAGGCGACACTACCTCTGGTATCATGTACAATTGTCTACCCAAAGTAATCATAACATTGCGGGGTCTACACTCATACACAACATGACGCTTCCAAAAATATGGTTGTCCTAAAAGAACATCACAAACTTCAAGGGGAGCAATATCACACAATACCTCATCTTTGAAAGGATTTATGTCGTAGGGAAGACGACATTGTTGGCTAAAACGAATATGTTTTCCTTGGTGAAGCCAATGGATGGTGTAGGGTTGCAGGTGAGGTGTCATCGGCAGGTCCATCCACTTGACAACCTCTATTGAAATCAACTTCTTCTGATTATCGCTATCGACAATGAAATGAAGCAGAGCCCCTTTTACCCACATCTGTGAGTGAAAGAGGCATTCCCCTTCCTATGGTTCTGTTGGTTCGTTTGGCCAGACTTTAGTGGTAGCAATAGTGGCACTGGGTTCAAAATCAATAATTTGTTTCCCTACTTCGGGATTTGATTCAGAGTCATAATCGACCTCTAACTTGGAAGCCTTCAGCTCGGCCACAAGTGACTGCTTGGAGCGACATTCTTTAGTGTTGTGCCAAGGGATTTTATGGTACTCGCACCATTTTCTTGTGTCCTTCTTCATCTTCTCATTGGCATTCTTGTATTGCGGCTTGGACTAATTGTCCTGAGAGTGGCCATCTTTGCTCAATCCCTTGTTGTGTGGGTTGGGGCCCCCTTTGCCCTACTTTGGCTGTGAGGAGTTTGTAGACCCAAACTCTCTCCTCTTCTGCTTAAATTTCTACTCGATCTTGACAGTGTATCTATAAGTCGTACCCAATGAGGCAATGTCCAGAAACACCATTTTTATTTGAATGTATCAATGCAAACAATCGTGGTATTTGAGCACCAGATGTCGCTCAAAGTCTTTGATACCCAATTTGGTGCGTATGGTATGGAAAATATTGGTGAAATATGGTACTGTCTAGTCCCTTTCTTGACACAGGGTGGTCCATCTAGTGTATTGGTCCTCGTAGCTTCCAACATGGTAGTATTGTTCTTTAATGACATTCCAGAAGGAATCCCATGTAGGTGCAACCACAAATATTGCAGATTCCTCTATGGCCCTTTTCTTAGAGTAAGTGTCCTACTAGTCCTTAACATGGGGGGTGACCTTGAGGAGTGCAAAAGTAATCTTCTTCCTATCAGAAAATTTGTGGATTGAAGAATACTCTTCGAGCAGATTCAACCACTTATCTACAACATCCTCATCTATCAGTCATTTAAATAATGGAATATCAAAATTTAATTGTACTTTGAAAGGGGTTGCATGGCCGCTTGACGAAGATGCTTCTCTCGTGGGCAGCTGCCAAAGGATCTGTACAAAGTTGTCCATGGTTTCATTCCTTTGTCACGCAAGCACTTACTCGAGAAACATTTTAAAAGGATCTCATGCTCCATCGTCTTTGTTTTCAGATCCCATGGGTTGTTGTCGGGCTTGATGCTACCGATCTTGCAATAACTCGATTGGTTCGATTCCCAACTTCTTGTACCTAGATCTTGTCGGGGGCATGCACAAAGATAAATAAATGAAGAGCAGACCGCTTTGATACCATTGATCCCGATTTAGGAGTGAAATGAACTGAATAACAGAATAAATACAATAAACATAGAGATATGAAGAACAACACATGTATCCATTGAACAATATCTTCTATTGAATCAATGAAATAGGCTGAAAGTGTAAAACTGCAGAACTAAAACACTTTCTCGAATGGTGGTAGTTATCTCTGAGAAGAGATGTGGCTGCTACACACATCTCTCTGAGAAGAATAAATATAATGAGGCTCCAAATGCCTTTTTGATATTACTCATGAATGTCAAAACCCTAAACATCCAAAAACCTAACCCTAGGAGGTGAAATGCCAAGAGTTATGTGGGCCCCTTTGGGTAAGTTGGTACCTCAAGTTCTTGTGGTTGTAACTTTTGCATATGACCTCCGTTTTAGCCACGTGATAGCCCATTGGAAAGGTATTTTAGAGAACTACACATTACATCGTCAAATTCTGACTTCGTCTCCAGTTTGATTATGGAAAGCCAAAAAAAACACTGTTAAGGGCCCCAAAACGGCCCTGGGAGTACAACAAGATGAGATGACATGAAAACATATAAAATAAATCAGTTGGCATTCACATATTCCACCCCTGAGCACACTAACCTTTACTTAGAATAATTCTGGCAAGCCTACTCCAGAACCAACAAATAAACCCTATTTTCTAATTGCAACATCAACTCAGGACAAGTAAAGCGCTCATTCTCCAAGGGTAGTGCACAAGGGAGAGAGTCTTCATATCCACATAACAAGTACCATACACAACTGCAACATCTGTAGCTGCACTAATCTCCCAAACTTGCTCCATACTTAACAGGAATATGACCAAGAGAATCACCAATAATGTGACCAAGAGAATCACCAAGAGAGAAACCAAGACCAAGAGATGACCATGCACCCTTATTCATCCTTGCAGTTGTAGTTGCATCTCTCCACGAGACTTGCGCTCTGACTGGGTGTACAAATGAGTTAAAATGTCCTCTATTTATATGAATATGTCTAATGACTTTTTTGGCTGGGTCGACCTGACTTTCTGGTAATTATATTTTTTGTTTATCTTTTTCATGTGGAGACAACTTGTATTTCTGGAAGAAAATATTCTAATATTATTTATTCTTCTAGGGTTTCCACACATCTGTTTAATGGTTCACTTGCTTATGGAATATTATATTCTAAGTCATACATACACATGGAGGTTAATAACTCTCGCGGCTACAAAAACATCAACACTCCCTCTTAGTTAGGGAGGTATTAGTTGAGATGTTCTTTATGTAGTGGTATCAAACACATCCATCCATATCACATGGCATGGGAAAGACTCACATGGTATTGTAGACCAGTCTACAGGTAGCATCACCATAGCCACATAGGCTATCATATGATCAAAGAGATCATGTAACAAGTATCATCATCATAGCTGCACATTAGCCATCATAAGAAGTTATGCACTTTCACAGGAGTAGTGTACCAACATTTGTTGGAGTAGCATACCAACCTGCATTGGGGTAATATACCAGCCTGCATTGGAGTAGCATACCAACCTGCGTTGGGGTAACATATCAACCTGTGTTTGAGTAGCATACCAACCTGTGTTGGGGTAATATACCAACCTGCGTTGGAGTACCAACCTGCACTGGGGTAGCATACCATCTTGCGTTGGAGTACCAACCTCTGCTAGGGTAGCATACCAACCTGCGTTGGGGTACCAATGTGCGTTGGGGTAGCATACCATCCTGCATTGGAGTACCAACCTGCAATGGGGTAGCATACCAGTCTGTGTTAGAGTACCAACCTACATTGGGTTATCATATCAACCTGTGTTGGAGTACCAACCTGCACTGGGGTAGCATACCAACCTGCATTGGAGTACCAACTTGTGCTGGGGTAGCATACCAGTCTGCGTTGGAGTACCAACCTGCACTAGAGTAGCTCTGACCAGTGGGAAACACATCACTTCCCGCCATTGAGGAATACATCAATTCTCACTACTGGAGAAAAAAAAATTGACCACTCTAAGCTTGTCCCTAACAGAGGCTTGGTCAACATATCTGCTACCTGTTCATTGGTAGAAATATACTAAAGCAAGTGTCTTTTCATAGTCTTCTCCCTCTTGTTGGGAGAATCCTCTGAACACAAATCAGGCTTTGTACATCTCTAGGATATTTATATACAACATACTTGATCTTGTAGATCAACTTGGAAGTCACCGCTAACTTCTCTTATGGTCTCGGAACCAAGGAAAATATATATATCCCAGTCCTTATGATTGGCTTCCTCCTCAGTCACTGTAGAAAAGTCTACTGAAGAAAGGGAATCTTCCCATAAGATCTCATATCTCCTCGAAGCCTATGAATCTTTGATCTAGCCTTCTCAACCCATGGCATATGTCTGTCAGTCTTGGAAGATGTCTCTCTCTTCCATATAAATATGAAAGTCTATGAGTCTCCATTCTCCCTTTGAAGCTTTATTCCCTATGAGTCTGTATAATCTTCGAAGCCATCTTCTCCCTTTGCGTGTGATGATTTCCTTTGAAGTCTCATGTGCATGGTCATGGGGAGGCTACTCCTCCCTACTAGATCATGAGGGATGACTCCCTCTGAATTCTAGATCCTTCTGAGCTGATAATTGACGGGGTCGCTTGCCTCACCACCGATGGAGCCATATGATCCTCATGATATGGCTCATCAATGTTGCATCCTGCAAAGTTTCATGGGACCACACTGGTCTCTTCTTGGTTACTATAACAATTCTGGGTAGGTCCTTCTAGACCTACTAACTCTTCATGATGATATGAAGAGTGATCAACTGCACTAGATGGATTTGTTCAATCATATTTGGATCCTTATACTCCTTACAATCAATCTCCATATGAGATACTATGTATCTCAAAAAAGTACCCTTCTTTGTCTTCTTCTTCTTTGGTACATAGATTATACAGTGATGTATGCAACTTTTTATTTGGATAGTCTACTCCATGTGTCAAACTAGAGACCATCTAATATGTTGTCTCATGCAATTGTCATTATAGCTTCCCTCAGAGTTATCACCCATGACATGCCCGAAACAGGGACAACAAAGGGAAAACAATGGACAAGAATAATACTCTTATAATAATAAAAACAAGAACAAGAACAATAATCATAGTATCTCCTTCTCAGAGCTATTTCTTGTGACCTGCCTATAACAAGAACCAAAATAAAAACACAATAACAAAAAATAGGAACAAGACACTTCTAGTGTTGTGATCAATCATTCCTCCATGGTAACCTTCTCGGAACAAGAAAACAAAAACAAAAAGTATAATATCATTTTCATAAGAACATATCTATGTCAACAAGAATAAAACACAATCTCATGGTAATCATTATATTATTACCAAGGTGACCTTCCTAGAAGCAAAACAAGAAGTATCTCCTAGAGGAGATGTCAGTTCATCTGGCGACCAGGTAAAATAAGAATTTATATCAATAGTACTCACATGCTGCCAAGTATTCATTGTATCTAGAAGTAATAGAACATTTCAAGGATTGTTGTCACAAGTAGTAATGTAGCAATTATTAAACTTGATATGTGCAATTGGAAACTTATTAATTTAATCAATCAAACCTAGAACCTGGAGTCTTATCTTCAAGAATGAGTGTTGTTTCTTTTCTTTCGAGTCTCCTTCACTCAAGATGACAAATATTCTCTCCAACATGTCCCCTGTACTTAAGAAAATAGGCTTTCTTGACATAAATCTTAGTTAGGGAATATAATGCAAGTAAACTCGAAAATCTCAAGCTTAATCAATATAATACTTTGATTAGAGTCATCTTATAACTTTAACTTTTAACAGAGGTTACTATAACTTCAATAGATCAAAATACAACTAGATGTTCATAAGATCACAATAATTCCATAAAAACTAGAGGCATATCAAAATAATCAAACCTGGAGTGTGTTGTTCCTCTGAATGTGTTGGATATGAGATCACTCTTGATCTATGATTGTTTGTTAGGGAAAAAGATCCCTTCTCCTGCAAATACCCTTAATATATTGATACAGTTTAAAAATATACAAGTACATACCTCTGACAACAATGACATCATTCGGCAGTAGTGACAAGTAATGACGAACCCAAAAATTTCAAGGTGCTCCAATTGGAAATTTGAAGATAGTTGGATATGTGCTAGGGTAAGGTGCACTAGGAAAACCAAAAGTTAGTCCCAATACTTCACACAAAACTTTCACTGCAACTAGTACTACAACTAGTGTTGGAACTACACCTGGCACTATAATTGATGTTGCAACTGGAACTGCAACTAGCATGAAGAAACATGCATGAAGGAACTAGCATGAAGAAACTGGCACTGCAAACCTAGGGTTTTATGAGGAAACCCTAATTTCTCACCTTTAAAAACTAGAAAATTTGATCTGGGGAAGAGATGTGTCCTACTTAGGCGATCTTCTTAGAGGGTTTAGTAAGTGCTCAATGATATTGACAATGGGGGAAATTGAGGATCTTCCTTCCAGTGGTTAGACTGTTGTGAAGGAAACCTGCTCTGATACCATGTTGAAATTTTGGTATTCTCGTTTAACCATAGACAATGTCACATCATTGTCACCCAACCATAGGCATTCACATATGCCACCCCCGAGCACACTAACCTTTACTTAGAATAATTTCAGCAAGCCTACTCCAAAACCAACAAATAAACCCTACCTGCTAACTGCATCAACAACTCAAGACAAGTAGATTGCTCCTTCTCCAAAGGTAGTGCACAAGCGAGAGAGTCTCCATATCCACACAAAAAAGTACCATACACAACTGCAGTAGTCGCAACTGCACTACTCTCTCAGAATTGTGCCATACCTATCAAGAATATCACCAAGAGTATCACCAAGAATGTCGCCAACAGAATAACCAAGAATGTCACCAAGAGAATCACCAAGAGAGAGACCAAGACCAGAGATGACCCTGCACCTTGATTCTGTAACGACCCTGCTTAAATAGATGTATATGATTATTAATTATAATTAATTTAATAATATAACTGTCCTAAAAGATTAGCTAAACCATAATTATTTCTTAAAATAACATTAACTAATTAATTATTATTAATTAGTTATTCATGATTGTCAAAGATTAATTTAAGTATTAATTAACTCATTAATTAATAAGGTAAATAAATAAAAGGAGGATAATAAATTATATTATTAAATTAAGTTACGTACCCGATAAGGGATAACATATTAACTACAAGGGATAAGATATTAAATAAAGGGGATAAGGGGCATTAACAGGAAAGGATAAGAAGGTAATAAATGAGTTAGGTAGGGAGTAAATGAGGCGGGGAAGTCGGTGAAGGAGGGATAAGGAGGGGAAGGAGGTTGAAAAGAGGTCATTCTACGGGGGGATGAGCGATGGATTTTGGGAGTTCTGGGACTTGCAGAGAGAAGTGAAATTTTGGGGTGGGATTTTATCAGTCAGGCACCGAGGTTGCTGGAGGTTTTGGGCACGGGGACCAGGATATCCATATGATATCCTGGAGCTAGGAAGTTACCTAGTTGGCAGGGAGGAACTAGGTTTTGGGCAGTGTTTTACAGTGCAGCAGCGGTCGAGAAGGTAAAGGACAAACATAGGGTTATTAGCATTAGGTTCAGGTATTTAAAAATTATGCAATTGTTTTTAATCTCTTATAAAATTTTATTATTATTGATAAATTTGTATGCGAATGTGTTAAATTATAGAAATTCTTGAATTTTACTGCTATGTTGTAAAATAAATGGTTGTTTAATTTATTCGGCCCCTACAGATTCCTCCTTGCAATTGTAGTTCTAGTTGCAACTGTAGATCTCCACAAGGCTTGTGCTCTGATTGGGTGTAGAAATGAGCTAAAACGTCCTCTATTTATATTAGTATGTCCAATGCCTTTCCTAGTTGGGCCGACCTAACTTTCTGGTAATTATATTTTTTGTTTACCTTTTTCCTGTGGAGCCGACTTGTATTTTTGGAAGATAGTATTCTAATATTATTTATTCTGCTATGCCAACTTATCTTCTAGGGTTTCCATACATATGTTTAATGGTTCACTTGCTTCTGAAATATTCTATTGTAAGTCATAGTTTACACGTGGAGGTTAATACCTCCTGCAACTACCAAAATATCAACATGATCTACCCAGTATGTCAATGGTTGAGGGGATTGTTGGATCATAAGTACCTTGTCTGAGACCTGAAGGGAAGATGCCTCTTTCTCCTACTTCTAAGTGGATTTGTGGCATGACCCTTGAGATAACAAAGTGGGTTGAATAGGAGGACTTGATTGAGAAGGTTTTTCATTGTCTTGTGGAGGATGTGTGAAGTATTTTGAAATTAATTGATGGTCATCATTAGATCTAGCCCACCAAATGGATTTTCGATGATTTATTTTCTTCCTCGAGCCTTTGAGATAATGGGATGAAATACGACCTATTTCAAAGCAAGATCTGCAGTGCAAGGAAACTCTCTCATAATCAAGTTTATGACGCTAAGAGTAATTTTTACCAATAAGAATAACTTCAGTTGAGAATCCTTTATTGAAGTTCATTTCCACGTAAATACATGCATAAGTAGAGGTGTTGTGCCTCATAGTCTCACAGATTGTGAAGTGTAACTTTCCTAATGCCGAGCCAATTGATTTGAGAGAGGGTAAACCCCAAAAATGCAAGGGAGTATTGGGAAGCCTCACCCAAACTGGGGCTGAGGAGAGAATGTTCATAGTTGGATTGAAAGAAGGAGACCAAAGTTTCATGCACAAACCTGAGTTTCCCCAAAACCACGGACTTGAGTTGAAAACCAGATCTTGATCCTCCTGACTGTCGAACTGAACAATGAAGAATCCTTTTGCAAAAGGATGGATGAAAGCTTGTTATTGCATGATAGGGATCTAGGTAGCAGAGATCCAACTGTTAATATTTGCTAACTTTGGCCAAAAACCATTGAAGTGACATACCAAACTCATGGATTTTTAATATTCTTCCACTTCATCATCGTCTTGTCCCATGGGAATGACAAGAGATGGGGCTTCCCGAACTAGAAGAGACGAAGAAGAGGGAGAAGAGTCCCTTTAAATAACATCCCAAAAAGAGGCACTTGTGTACAAACCAGAAATCGACTTGAGCACAGATATAGAAGGAACAAGCCCATGACTCGGGGCTCCAACATCAGCGGTAGAGGCCACCGCCATGGTCGACGAAGGAGGTTGGAGAAGGGAACCAAGGTCGATGTGTGCACGGGCCACAAGTGTCCATGGTTAAACCCTAGCCGCCATGGACATAAGCTGGAATGACTCCATTCTATTTTTTGACACTTATTGAAGCCAATATTATTGTTTAAGAGTGTATTTTGATTTTTATAAAGACATGTTTGGTATAAGAGATATATGTCATCTTATGAAGGCAACAAATACAAAGGTATATGTATGTATATGTTATGATGAAATTTTATGTATGAAAGGTCTACACTAAATATAGAATAAATGTAAACTACAAGGTGGAAAATATGTTCAATGAAACAAAACAAGTGCTCTAACTTCTATTCTTTAAAACAAATTAAAAAAACTTAACTATAACATTAAAAAAATAAACTAGTACACATTTATTTTAATTTCAAATCTTTCAAGTGACCAAAAGGTTATCAATTTTTTTTTAATCTCTTTTAAATTTAATAGATTTCAAGATAAGATGAATCCTTGTTAATAAAAGAGTTAATTTTTACATTCTTGCTATGTTATTAGAGGTTATTGATGTTTATGGTTCAAACTTTAGAGAATATGATACTAGAAAACATTACTTGTATTTGACTAGTCTAAAGAGGCCAGTACAAAAAAAGTTAAATTGTTTGGATGTCATGTATCATAGTTTATATTGTGAGTATTATGTATCCATAATTTAAAGTCTACACCATTTCAAAGTAATTTTAACTTTCACTATCAACTTCCATTACAATGGACTTTTATATTCCCTTCAAATCCATGAGCTACTTGCCATTTATCACTACTAGGAAACAAAATTTTAGTAAATAGTTTTGTAGAGATAATTTTCAAAGTTTCACATCTATGAAGGCTTTTTGGACATAGGTGTTGGACATAGGTTGTTGTAGAAATAGGTTTTAGTGCACTAATTGTTATTGGTGCATCAATGCACATGATAAATAAGTATATCAGTGCTCTAAATCACATGCACCAGAGGGGTATTTGCACAAAAGGAACCTTCCATAGGATGGTTCACATTGACTAGGGATGTTCGTTTTCATAAAATACCAAATGATGTTTGCGCTTTTATATGGTACACTGAGAACGATGCTCCATAGCAATTCAAGCCCATTAATGATGACATCCATAGTTTTCATTTCATATCGGTTTATATATCGATGCCTTAAATAATGCACATATTATTGTACAACACATTGTGGTACATTTTAACATAAAGAGTTGTGCTTATTTATATGTCATTATGGCATAGGTGCACTAAGAATCAGTGCATCATAAAGTATTGAATGCATCATCAATAAAGAAAATTAAAATTATATATTTACTCAGTGTGTTAGATTTCTTAGGTGCATTAGTAAGTTGATTTTTTAGGTGCATTTGTGTGCTTATGAAATAGGTGCACTATATTGTGTATAAAAGTTTGAATTTTTTTTTTTTACTATTCTATGTGTTTCACTATCAATGCTTGTTTTTCTCCTTTGTAGCACTAATGTGCCTTATCAGACTGAGTTGTCGTCACTTGCCTACTAGTAATTTACCATCCATCGAGAATTGTAAGATATTATCTAACGATTTCATGTTTTTAAATTTCCATCTCAAAAACCCTAATTTTAATTTCTTCTGTCAGTGCTATGGAGCCTCGAGAGCAAGAACTGAACTAGGTAACTCTTTAATTGTCTTATTTAAGCATTTTTTCTTTAATTATTTCCCTTTTTATCTACGATACTTTTTTTTTTCTTGTAATCTGTGGTGCCTTGGGGCTTGTATTATTCCACCATTTCTCATCGCGTGCAATATTTTTTTCATTTCAATGCATTGAAGCTTCATGTGGCAATAAAACATGTTCACTGCCTCAATGTGCATTTAGTATTTTAATGCACTAAGTGAACAAGAACATATTGTTTTCCTCCAATATCATTTTTGGTGAACACAATATCTATTGGCACATTGTTGACATGGAAATGCCAACAAAACATATCTCCATGTTAGAAACATTTGTGTGTGTATATGACACACACGCATGAAGCACTACCGCCACGAGAAGGTCAAACTTTGAGTCCCCACCCCAAAATATACAACACGCTCCAAAATATACAACACGCTAACTTATATTTTGCAAACTATTTGAGTGATCTATTGATCCAGGTGGATATCGGTGGCCACCCACCTATTCAATGGGCTTGAAAAACAGTTTTCCATCTTGGCAGTTTTTCGGGTTCCAAACTTTCAGGGCCGTTTTGAGGCCCTAAATGACTTTTTTTGGGGGATTTGTGGCCCAAGTGACTACCATTGGAGTTAACTTGGGCCAGTTGAAAATATTTCTTCTCGGTTAGACCTTTCCAACTGTGTATCGAGCGCCCCAAACGGAGATCGTATGCAAAAGTTACGTCCCCAGGAAGTTGACGTATCAACTACCCCCATCGGGGCCCACAGACCTTTTGGATTTTCATCTTTTGGGGTTAGGGTTTTTTATTTTACTTATGTTAAAAAGGCCTTTGGAGCCTCATTGTAATAATTGTCTTCTTTCGAATGCGAGTGGCCATCACATCTCTTCTCAGAGATAAGTTGCCACAATTCTAGTGAGCCTTTCACTCTGTATTTTTAGAGTCTTTGTACATTTTTTCTCATTAATAGAAAATTGTGTATTACTGTATCTCTATGTTTATGGTTGCATATCTGATACTTTTATGTTATATGATTGGATATCTATGATATCTTTGTACTTTTATTTATTATATCTCTGCTATCATTTTGTGCCGAAAATAATATGGATCATCTACCTAGTTCATAGCACACCATTATTAATGTATTTTGAGATGAGCCAATGTTGTAAAATAGCGCCAATCCACTTGTCTAGTAAAAAAACATTAATGGTATAGAATTTTGGAAAAAAAAGTGCACCACAACAATAGCAAAGCATCAATGATGGATTTTTGAATTAATAATTTATGTTGTTCAATATCATTGATATTACTTTATTAATTTAATAATTAATTGATTTTCTATTCCAATATATTTTTTTGTTAATTATCTTTCAAAGTTGCACTACCACATGGTGATGAGATGGAACTTGTGCAAGAGGGAACAAAATCACACCCCACATCCTTTGTCTGAAGAGACTCATTCTCTCCTTAGCAATGTTAACCTCCTCAAATATGTAGAGGAATGAATATCATTGAACGCGAAGAATATATTCATACATTATGTGATTCATTTGTGGGATCATCGATGCCATGCATTCCAAATTGGGGTTGGTAGTTGGTTCATTGCATTAGAGGAGGACATTTATTTCACCACCGAATTATCCAAGAGGGGGCATGTTGCTCCCAATTACCATTTCCCTTCAATTCCTTATGGTGTCTTCCATTACATTCTTGCATATTTTAGTGAGCTAGTGGTTTATGCAAGGACACATAGGGTTATTGTGGTACAACTATTTGTTTCCAATTTTGTGCGCAATGACCTTAGGATGATCAACTCTATCCTCATCATATTGAAAACCTATATTACTTATGAAAATTGCATACATTGTAGGCTATTATGCTATGTTTATTAAATTATAGTCACAGACCCTTTATAGGTGGAAAATGTTATTTTTGAAATCTTTTTTTCATGCATTAGACATTGCACATTTTTTTGGTACTATGATCTAGGTGGATATTGGTGGCCACCCACCTCTTCTAGCTGGCTCACATACAGTTTTCATCTTGGTAGTTACGTTTTTTTTTATCTTGGTAGTTGTTTTCTAGCTTTTAGGGTTCTAAAATTTCGGGGCCGTTTTGAGGCCCTAACAACATTTTAGGGCCTCAAAATGGCCTTGAAAGTTTAGGACCTGAAAAGATAGAAAAAAAACTGCCAAGATAAAAAAGCGTAACTATCAATATGAAAGTTGTATGTGAGCTAGCTAGAAGAGGTGGGTGGCCATTGATATCCACCTGGATCATTCGACAACATGGATGATCATAAATCCTGTCAACTCTATAGGATATTTCTCATAACCGATAACTCGTAAATCATAAATAATGAGAATGTTTTCAATAGATTCCTCCTATTAGGATATTGGCTATAAGTATAATTCTAGCATTTGATATTCACGATCTTGATGAAAAATTCAAATAGTTGGGTTTTTCACTAAATAAAATGATTAATTGAGAAGAGATTGGATATTGTTGGTGGAAAATATTGAGAAAAAGGATATCTTTTTTGTTTCACTGTTGATTGTCCTTGGGCAGTGAAAGCCGATGATAAAAATTGTCCTAAATTCCATTATTGTATATTGGATCTCATTTCAAATCATCTCTCATAGCATTATAAATAAAATAAGAAATATCTATAGAATATTTCTTTGTTCAGGAAGGAGGAAAAAATATGTCATTCCTTTTATAAAACGAAAATCCAAATATCAACCTAAAACATGTGGGGGTAAGGGGTTAAATGATACATATCTTTCACCCAATAATTGGTTGTAAAACATGTATGGCACTTAATTTCCTCTTCTAGACTTTGGAAAGAGATCATTCAAAAAACAAAATCCCTTTCCCTCCTAAAGTGGATTAAAATTTCTCGAAAGTTGGTTCAAGGAGAATCGATTTTATAGAAAGATATGATAAATGTATATCCATTTATTGGAAGGTATTTGACTTAGTTTGCTAGAATTGGTAAATCCATATTGTCGTGAGGGGATTCTTGGAGTAGTTTATATAAATAATTTCAAATCAACGAGGAGCCACTTTTACATTTGGAATTCATGGGAATATACACTATATAATATATTTTATAGATCTCCAAATAATCCATACATGTCTAGGTGGAAATGAGACACTAAAGTGGATATTGTATCATAGCTCAAACTTCCTTGAGAGCTTTTAAGGATGCAACTACTCAAAACTGGAACTTGTTTATCTAAGGAAGAGAAATCTTTAAAATGGGGTCCTAAATAATTGGATGGTAACTACATTGTGCAACTGATATATAGGAGGCTATTCATTAACACTTACCATCCCATAAAAAAGTATTAGTGTACCTAGATCTAGAAGTCCAAATCCCCATTAAAATATATTTTATACACTTGGATGGGAATGGAAAAAAACTATTGACTTGGGAGAAAATATTTATCCTCATTTTTGTTGGTCGTAGAGAGTAAATGTATGGCACTTTGAGTGGATTCTAGGGACTGATTAGAGGGCCCGATCCATACACCAACAGAGTCAAAGGGTATGTGGGGTGTTTTGGAGCACATCACAGGGTTTAAAGGAGGTTGTGGGTGGATCTTTTGCAAATCAAGTGGGATTTAGGAGCTGGACGAGTGGACTAGAGGGTTTCATGGAACTTGGGAGGGATGTTTGGGATCCCTTGGGGGTTCTGTCCTCTTCATTCATGCATATCACGTGACTGAAGGTATCATGGAATATTTTAGGGAGGGTTGATCCCCCTTTGTATGCAGGCTCTTTTGGTAGGGGGGACTTACAAGGGTTTGGGGATGGTCCATTATTTTGGGCAGGGGTTTTGGAAGTAGTTCTATCTGTTGGAGAAGATTTGGCATCACACTAGGTTATGTTATTAGTGAATTATATGCATACAAATAGGCTTATTCATTCATTTTCAAAATCAAAACTCTCAGAATGAAGTTACTCACCATTGGATCAAGTTCAAGGTTGAGGTGTTTGTCTCCTTGCGCACGTAATGGCTCGAGGCTATCGCTCCAGTCCACAACTGATAGGCTCAAGATTATTGCTCCATTCGAAAACTGATATGCTCAAGAAATTGAATGGGTTTCCAAGATAAGTTCCACATGAGACCACGAAGATGAGCCAATCTTCTAGAAATTGGAGCCAATAACCTTCAATATATTAAAAGATGAAAAACCTATCCACCTCTTCTTACAGTGTCAAAATGTCAAAAAAAATTGGAGGGATATGTAACACTTTAAAAGAAACATGTTCTATCCTTTGGTTATATGATTACATTTGTATATTAATATGTGAAAATAATTGTCATTCTCCACACATATTTATATATATGTAAATTATAATAAAATAAATTAAATTAAATTATTTGTGTTTTGATTAAGGTTTTTTTTTTTTTTAACAAAATATTTTGTTTGTTTCACATTTGTTTTGAGTTGAAGTTTTTGAATAAATTATGTTTATTTTATTTTACTATATCTTGGATCTATAAAATATATTAGAAAATGAACTTTAAATCAGAGGATTATTAGTAGAACTACAATAGTTTTCCTTTTGGGCTATTTGTATGGGACTGGACCCTTCATTTTTTTGATGACCGTGGGTAATTTGGAACTTGATGAATATGAATCCCATTGGTCCCTATACTTTGTATTGTGCCATGAGCAGTTGAAGAAGGTGTTCTTAATGGAACAAAAACACTATTTTTTTCTTTG
The DNA here is from genome assembly GCA_009831015.1 of Picea engelmannii. Lineage (NCBI taxonomy): Eukaryota > Viridiplantae > Streptophyta > Pinopsida > Pinales > Pinaceae > Picea > Picea engelmannii. The sequence goes on from ML782614.1 coordinate 280,509, forward strand.
GAAAAAATGAAAGAGAATATACATACATACATACATATTGTATGAAAATCATGAAACATATGAGTATTCAACTTGACATCTTAATCAATGAGAATTATGAACATTAAAAGATAAAAATTGAGAGAAATAACATAGTAAATATCAATTACCTCCATTGAATTACCTTAATAACATACATGTTGCAAATTTAAATCAAAGTGTGATGAAGGATCATAGGACTTTGGAGGAAAAAACCTAATCATTAATGACCCAATGGTGAATGATTATTAGATAAAACCATCAACTATTGGAATTTTTTGTTTCCTAGGAAGGCTTAATTAACTATGGAAGAAATTTCTTGTGTCAAAGAATATGTCGGTTGATGGTTTCACTAAGATCTATGACCCTATTTCATATTTAGACTCAATTAGTGCTCAAGAATGAATATCTACAAAGGTGTCAAATATCAGCACTATTATTCAAATATGAGAAGTGCAGGATTCCACTCATGATTTGCAAGAGCAAGATCACTAAAAGACCGACTTACTTTTGGATGAAATTGTCAATCTATATGTTATAACTTCTAATCAAGCATATAAGAATACCTATGTTCTTAGCATGACCCTTGAATGGTTGCATTGGAAGTTTGATTCCACTTTGCAGTTATTGTCCTATTTAGGTTAGGATATAAAGTTTTGAATAATCACAATCACTTGTGATTTAGAAATAGTATTGGTCTAGAATGTTTTTCAAATTCTTGAGTTGTGTTATGAGTTTCTTTTTGGTATTTTAACTTGTGTGTAACATTTGGGTCTTCTAGTTTGTTCCTTCAATAAGTGCATTGGTGTAGTATTGAGTCTAATAATGGTTGAATTCCGTCATTACCTAGTGTACTATGTGGTCATATTGTGTCCTAAGGTCAAAGTTGTAATTCCAATTTTTTGGTCACTAACTTGTCTGAGTCATGTCTAAATCTTATTATCAACTTTGATGTGTAGGGATTGGTATCCATGGGATTTAGGCCTCCAAGGTCAAATTTAAGGTTCAACCCATTTGGTATTCATCAATCCAACATTCATTCTAGCACAAGATACAAGAAGATGGAATGTATTTATATTTTTAGATCATAGCCTCAAATATATTGCAACAATCTTAAGAGGAAGCACAACATTTTCTTAACATGGTTACAACATAATGCTAGAAATGGAAATGGAAGAAGGAAAATATCTCACTTGGAACTCATTGTCGTAAATGATGAAGATCTTTGCACTGGAGTGTAGAGTTGTGATAGTCCTTTGATAGTGATCTATGTCCAAAATGACATGCACACTACATATAACCAATAAACACTAGATCTGCAATAATGGAATATGCATAAAAGATTGACCTAGCACCCTCACAGGGGATGATGCCTCCCTTACCCTAGCTATTGATCCAGGTGGATATTGGTGGCCACCCACCTATTCCACTTGAACCCCCACCATTGCTTCTTTCATTTTTTCAGTTTTTGCACAGTTTACTATTTTTAGCAGTTTTTTCGGGTCCTGAACTTCCGGGGCCATTTTGAGGCCCCAAATGATGTTTTTTTGGGTATTTTTCTATCACAAAATGGCATCTAATGATGCCATTTTGTCTCGGACATTGTATGCCTCAGATAGATCTTTCCAACGAGCTATCATACGCCTAAAACGGAGATCGTATGCAAAATTTACGACCCCGGGAAGTTGATGCACCAACTTACCCAAACGGGGCCCACATGACTTTTGGCGCTTCATCTCCCAGGGTTAGGTTTTTGGATGTTTAGGACTTTTGGCATTCCTGTTTATTGTAAAAGGGCCTTTAGAGCCTCATTGTAATCATCTTCTCATGGATGCGAGTAGCAACCACATCTCTTCTCAGAGATAAGCTACCAG
>ML782614.1:306246-317275 GCA_009831015.1 Picea engelmannii
GTGCGATTTGTAGATGCAGAGACAACAAGTTTGAAGGGGGACTTCCAGGAAGCCTATCTTCTTCAATTTTTGGCCAAACGAGGTGCCGAAAAAGCCCAGCTAGGGGTTTTTGGACGTTTTGAAGCCATTGGAGTAGTCTATTTTTCATTTTGAGCATTGTAAAGCACATTTTTGAGCACTTTGAGCAAATAATACAAATGATCCATTGGAAGCTGGACCAAGAGATGTAGCTCGAGAGAGGGGTGAACTCCTTTATAATTTGTTGTGTTATGTGTTTTCTATTCAATTTTATTTCTTCTATTTATATGCATCTTGAATGAGTAAATTCTATTAAATTTGTGTTGCAAAGTTGATCTATTTGCATTTTAACACATAAAATTTAACTTGCAAATTATTTCAAGAATACAAGTCTTCTTCATTTTTAGATCACTAGGAACGAAAAAGGTCATTGCAGAGTATATTTTTAGGTTCCTAGAGTGCCAACATGTTAAGGTTGAGAAAGAACACCAGCAGGATTGTTGCAACCAATGAAAATTCTAGAGTGGAAGTGGGAGATTATCTCCATGGACTTCATCATAGGATTGCCAAGAACACCCAAACAACATGATGCAATCATGGAGGTGGTGGAAAAACTGAGCAAGGAGGCTCATTTTATCCCAATTAAGTCCACTTATAAAGCTATATATGTTGTTGATTCTTTTATAAAGGAAAATTTTAGATTGTACGGTATGCCCAAGACCATTATCTCAGATTGGGATGCGAAATTCATGTTGAATTTTTGGAAAATCCTATTTGCGGGCTTTGGAACCCAATTAGAATTCAACAAAACTAACCATCCCCAAACAGATGGATAGACTGAGAGGGTGAATAGGGTTCTAGAAGATATGTTGAGGATGAATTCTATGCATCAACCCAAGCAGTGGGAAAATATATTCCCTTGGTAGAATTTGCCTACAATAATGGCTACCAAGAGTCACTAAAGATGATCCCATTTGAGGCCTTGTATGTTAGATAGTGAAAATTTCCAATTAGTTGGGATAATCAAATGGAAAGGATCACCCTTGGACCAAAATTGTTGAAGGATATGAACCCGGAAGTAGTAAAAAATAAAAAAAATCTGAAGGTGGCCCAGGATAGACACAAAATCTATGTCGATAACAAAAGAACTCATAAGGAGTTTAAGTTGGAAGACCATGTGTATATCAAGGTGAATCCCAATATGATATCCCTAATAATGGGAACTTACACCAAGCTAGATCCCCATTATTTTGGACTGTTTGAAGTCCTAGAAAGAGTGGGACTGATGGCATACTGACTTTCTCTACCTCCTACTATTAAAGTTCACAATGTGTTCCATGTATATTTACTTAAGAAGTATGTCCATGATTCTAATCATGTCATTGATTGGCTTGTGTTATAGGTGGAACTAGAGGGATAATTTTATCTAGAGCCTCAACACATCTTGGATAGGGGAGAGGCATTGCTTCGGAACAAAGTCATCGTACAAGTCAAGGAGCAATGAAAGCACTTTGGAACATATGAGGCCACACAAGAATTGGAGGATGGCATGAGGATGGCATACTCACTTTTGTTCTTTGTATAATTATGTGTATATGTTGGTAAAATACCAAGGATGATGTTTCCTTTTAAGGGGGAGGGGAATGAAACACCTTGTTTTCCCCAAGTCTGTAATTATGATTAAGAATTCATGATTGTAATTGATGAACATTGTAATTGTGTTTTATGTTTAATGAAAAATACCAATCATCTGATTGAAGGGGAAGTCTTGTAGTATTGTACATGATACCACAGTGAGAATTGGTGAGGAGGAACTAGGAATCGTCTTATTTACCCAAGAAATCTATCCTCCACCTGAATAACATTGAATGGCCAAATCTGCTCGAAGTACCCTGGTTTTTCCTATTCACAAGAAATCCAGTTAATGGGGATGACACCTGGTAGTTGGGGGAAGTTATGATTTCCTTAAGAAGTGAATACAAAGAAGGATTGGGTCAGTTGAATATGTCAGTCATGAGTACTGTGGTACCCCTTCGATTTGGGATCTTGACCCTCGAGGTTTCTTCTGATAGAAGAAAGTTGAGGAACCTGAGGAAGAGGAATTCTTTAGATTGGGGAAAGGAAAAATAGAGCAGGGATGAATTCAGAGAAAGGGAGAGATAAAAAAAGGAAGTATAGAAGAGTGTGCAAACCAGCAAAGACAAATTTCACACGTGAGAAGAGAAGAAAAGAACTAGGAAGTTTTGGTGAGGAAAATAGGAAGCTTACTTAGGAAACTCATGGTCGATTTGGACCAGAGAATTATCGAAATATTACTAGAGAAAAAAGGGCCATGAGTTGATGCTTTATGGAAAGAAACCAGCAGAGGTAAGGGGAGGGAACTAAGGGACTATGTAGCAGTGAAGGGACTCCCTTGTGAAAAGGAAATCTAGCTAGAAAGGAACTTGGTAAGCTTGCGGTGTCCCTAGACTTGGTGGGAAGAGGGGGATTTTGTTGTTTCCAATTTGTAAAGGAGAGTAACCTTCATGTTAAAACCCTTAACCTGAGAATATGTGAGATTCCCCTGGTGGTATCATGTCCTGGAATGGGGGTGGATTACTATAGAAATAAAAAGTGAAATAGAGCCTACAGTTGGGTGGAAAGGCATTCACCCTCAGTCAAGTGGTAGGTTGAAGTTTGATCTGTAACATATAAGTGTTTCTAAATGTATTTGATAATTATCTGTAATGAATATTAGTATTTGCATTTTTTTCTTGAAGGAATTTGTAATATGCTAAATGAATGTTAAATATGAACCCGTTAGTCTATTGAGACCCCTTTCCACACTGGTTGATTACCTGTGGAAAGCATGTATGGGATTCTTGGTTAATGGGGCTCATAGCCCCGTTTTTTTCCCAATCCTTTGAATGGAAAGTGAGAAAATCATCACTTCAAGGTATGTTGAGAGGCATCACCTGAGTACTGAGGATGTGGGCCAAAGATCTATGGAGCTTGGGGTTGATTCCTTATCGATTGTGTGAGAAAGTCAAAGAGTTATTTTCTTGGAAGTTCCTTGTACCCTTATTCAAGTTCCACGCTTAAAAACCCCAAAGAAATATCATCCATATATTTGATATGAAGGTTGATCTCGATCATTCATTAGAGATCAAAGAATTGGAGGAAGCCCTTTAGAAAGAGGGTCTTTAAGAAGAACCCACAAGCATTACCAGGGTGAAATTTCCGACAGAGATATCTCGAGTCAACAAGAGTTGTTGATTTACTGAGAGGCTAGATCGCGTGGATCTAGACCATAGATCCCATTCTAGACCACCCCGTTAAGCTTCTTGGAATGTGAGGTTCGAAAGAATCCTCTAGGATCGCATGGTAGGTTATTCCGTTGAAGAAAAGATTGAAGGAAATTTTTAAGTGGAATAGAGTCGAGATATGCAATGAGGCCCAATCGATGAGATCCAATCCATTGATCTCATCATGGGTCTAACCTGAAAGAAACCATTTTAGAGTTGAGTAACCTTGTTAATTGTTGAGTAGATCCAAGTTTCTAAGGGAACCCTGCTTGTTGGATTCAGGAGCCCAATGATCATTGGATTGGTTGGAGACCCTAGTTCAGAAGGATCCATTTAGAAATAAAACCATAAATATGTGGGAGGTGGTACTTTCTGATAGAGAGAGCCTAAGTGAGTGTGGGTCATTGATATGCTACATAGTCAACCCAAAAATATCTTAGTCATAGATATTAATATGGACCCCACTTGTTCATCGATTGGATGAGGTTGGATGAGTCGTTAGTTGTCATGTTGGTTAGGGAATTTTGAGTGAATCCAGACCATTGATCACCCTGACTCTCATTCATTGGATCTGTCGGATCACATAAGAGATCCTTATATTTACCTTGCCAATTGGAGAACCCATAGAGATACCATCCGTTGGATGAGTTCCACTATTATCGTTAGATCTTGTGGAAGTGAGGTGGTCGAAAAGAAACGTTCAGAACGAAAGTGTTGGGGTTGCATGGACCACATTATAAATGGGGAGATTTTGACCAGTTGTCAATTGTCGATTAATTACATCTGATTAAACTAGAACCGTCGATCTGGGAAAGTTCAAATATAGGTTTCATAGAATTTTCCATGTCGAGGGATCACACATACTTGTAAGATAGATTGTGTCATTCCCAAGGACATGTCTCTGCCACACCAACACACACATCAACCTTCCCCGATTCTACTGGTGACATGAAGGAGCCCACATGGTAGCCTCGTTGGATAGATGATTGGTAGAAGGAAAGATCCTAAGGGATTTAGATGGTCATATTTGTTGGCTTGGAGCCTGATTTTGATTGTGAATGTTGCCAGTGTAAAGCTTTGAATGACCAGGTATCCATCCTTGGGGCTAAAATATGAGAAAAGAGTCACTTATGGAAGATAAATTTTGACATCCCACCAACCTAAGTATGTTTAAGGGGGTTGGGTGTGTTACAATGAGGAGGGTTCAAAAGTTGAAGAGGGCATTGACAACTATTCATTTAAATTATGATATCAAATTCATTTATTTTCCTTATACATGTACATGTTTTTTCATGCAATGTTGTATATAAAGTTGACATTTCATTGATGTGGCAATGTATCACTTGTTTACAAGAAGACAAAATTACATGGTTATTTTATGATTTAATTTAAAATCTCATCATCGCATGTGTGTGTGAAACTGACTGAATGTTTGGAGGGTAGCGTTTTATATATACATGGGTTTTGCTCTCATAATCAATATGTTATGAAATAAACTTATACTAGTCATTAATTTGATCAATATGTGAATATTATAAAAGAAAATAATAATAATAATTAAATAATCAAATTAGTAAAAGAAATCAAATAATTAGTAATAATGATTAAATTAATTAAATAATCAATAATGATTATATTAATCAAATAATGAATTGATTAATAGTACAATTTTGGTACTAAAGTAATGTAACCGTGACATTAAACTAACATTACGATGACACTAATATGACAAAAAATTAACATAATAATGATGTTAAATAGATAATAACGTTACAAAAATTACACCAAAATGATGCATAAATAAAGTAGTGGGATGCTCAGAGGATGCAATTACAATGCACAAGTTCCATATTTCGATGTTAATGTGATAAACTACACTGTGAAGACAACTTTAATACGACTCACAATGACGCTAACACAATGCATAAAGTCTAAAAAGTGACAAAAAAACATGATTTTGGTGCACAAAAGACACATACATGAGTTAGAAGGTTGTTTTTCCAAAAATATCAAGGAAATTAAGATGCAAATTCAATGCAAAAATCTATGTTGTGTCATAATTATCATTGCTAATACAATGCCACAAGAAGTGCACATCAAAATTATTAATGCAACCATTATGCAAATCCAACATAAATGGTGGCATCCCCATGTGTGTTGTGTTTTGCATCATGTAGGCTTGATTCTTTTTACAGAAAGATTACACCGATGTTATAACCTTGCATTATAGTAGTGTTGATGGAAACTTTTTGTTTGTTTCACAACTGTGCTACACTAATGATTTTGGTATACTGCTAGATTTTGTTGTACATGCTTATCATCAAATATAAATGATTTCATTATTTTAAGGGAGTGGAGTCCAATAGTCTTAGAAGTAACTAAGAAATATTGACAAACAAGTTTGTGTCACATCCCACACCTTCGTTTGTATCTATGTTTCTCCGTGGATGTACCATGCCTTAGGGATCAAGTTGAGTGCATATTTGAACATGTGTAACCATAATTTCTTAGGGTGGACTAATTTTTTCCACTAGTTGATGCATCTCTTCACATGGATTACTATATATGTTTGGCCTTGGTATAGCTTCGAGATGACACATTAGAATCCTTTTGTAGAATTAGAGTCTTAGGCCTCTACTTTAGCTAGAGTTTGAAAATGACACTTCATGGTAGTTTGGACTTCATACCTTCTTTGCAATGAATCTCTATGTGTTTCCCACCATAATGTTGGAGTTGTTCTAAGTATAATATCTAATGTTGGTATTCTCTTCTCTAGTTCAATGAAATGTTCCATCTAATCTAAGAATTATTCAATCTTGTTAGTTCTATCACACATGGATAGTTTTTTTAATTCTATACATATCCATGCGATTTTTTTGATATATTCACAATGCCTAGAAGATAACTCATGGTTTCATTTTTTCCAATTATGTAATGCATCCTTTGAATCTATGTTAAAGGAACAAATTCTACACTAGCTAAGAATCTCCATTTAATGCAAGGTTGACATCCCTATGTCTCATTCTCATTTCCAAACTATAAATAGGGTCCACTATGTTAATGTTTAAGCCATTATTATAGATGTTTGCATTTCATTAGATAACAATAGCATAATCCAAGATCACTGAGAATTACACAATCACAAGAGACACAACATTTATCCTGGGAAACCCTCTAGGGGAAGAAAACCCAACAAAACTTCCTTAATATATATAGCCAATACAATGCCAAGAGATCTCTATGCTAAAATAGAAATTTCTCTCCAAGATATGTGCCACTCTCTCTCTTTCCTTTGCCAGTAACAGATCAGAACTTGTCTCTCAAACTGAGCAAGTGAGTTATGTCCAAATGAGGTGCCAGCTTCCTTTATTTATACGAGTCTGGCACGTGTGAAGTGTCTCTTCATTGGCAGGGCCGAGTTCTCCAACTAGGTGGGTAAACCCACCTTTATTATATTTTTGGGTCTTCTCATTAACTATTGGGGTTGACTTCTTATTATGCCTATTATAATTGTCTGTTGACCAATCTGCAAAAGGGGATTTGGTCTTATTTCAATAACCGACATGATCAATCCACAATGGGGATTGATCCTATGAATAATATATCAATAATAATAAGAATACTCTTTGCAGTTACAATATTTCAACACTCCCCCTTAACAAGAAGGGTATTCTTCAGCAGCATCATGCAAGAGAAAGAGGACATCATCATCAACAACATCAAATGGGAGGACAACATCATCAATATCATCTTGGCTGGCGTATCTATAAATCATCGGAAGTTTTCTTCATCAACAACATCATCATTCTCAAAAGAATGCCATCATCATCTGCATCAATATGTATCAGTATAAAGTGATACCTCATCACAACACTAGGCTGGCCCATCATAGTACTAAGTTGGTTCTATGTCACAGTTGTTAAGTTGGTAGCTCAGTGTAAGTCACATCTTGCTTTACGTCTAACAACTGGGTCAAAAGCAAGGTATACATCATCTTGATTTACTCCTAACAACTGGGTCAGAAGCAAGGAACACATCATCTTGCTTTACGTCTAACAACTAGGTCAGAAGCAAGGAGTCATCTTGCTTTACGTCTAACAATGAGGTCAGAAGAAAGGAGTCATATTGCTTTACGTCTAACAGCGAGGTCAGAAGCAAGGAGTCATCTTGCTTTACGTCTAACAACGAGGTCAGAAGCAAGGAACACACACATCATATTTCTTTACGTCTAACAACGAGGTCAGAAGAAAGGAGTCATCTTGCTTTACGTCTAATAGCGAGGTCAGAAGAAAGGAATACACACATCATCTTGCTTTACATCTAATAGCAAGGTCAGAAGCAAGGAGTCATCTTGCTTTACGTCTAACAGCGAGGTCATAAGCAAGGAACACACACATCATCTTGCTTTACGTCTAACAACGAGGTTAGAAGCAAGGAGTCATCTTGCTTTACGTCTAACAACGAGGTCAAAAGCAAGGAACACACACATCATCTTTATTTACATCTAACAGCGAGGTAAGAAGCAAGGAATCATCTTGCTTTACATCTAACAACGAGGTCAGAAGCAAGGAACATCTTTCTTTACGTATGACAACTAGGTCAGAAGCAAGGAACATCACATCTTTCTTTACGTCTGACAGCTAGGTCAGAAGCAAGGAACATCATCACATCTACTCCCCCTTTAGAGGAAGTTCCTTTCAGACTATGCCAAGCTTATCTTGGAAGTACTCAAACTTCACACGAGATAGAGGCTTGGTCAACATGTTAGCAACCTGTTCATCTGTGCTAATGTACTGGAGCTTCAAGGCTCCTCTTTGTACCATGTCACAGATGTAATGATAACGGATCTCTATGTTCTTCGACCTGTCATGGAATACATGATTCTCTGTCATCTTTATGCAGCTCTGGTTGTCACATAGAATCAAGGTTTCTCTCATATCTAAATCAAATAGGCCGGTCAACAACTTTCGAAGCCATATAGCTTCGCAGCTAGTAGAACATGCAACAATGTATTCTGCTTCCGTTGTGTTGAGAGCAATGCTAGATTGCTTCCTACTCTACCACGAGATCATAGCTGATCCCAAACTGAAACAACATCCTGAAGTTATTTTCCTGTCTGAAACACTTCTTGCCCAATCTGCATCAGTATATCCACTCAATGTGAAATTATGATCTCCATCATAGTTGAGACCATAATCTATCGTACCTTTGAGGTACCTCATCACATGTTTTGTAGCCACTAGGTAAGCACGTCTGGGTTCTACCAGAAACTGACTCAAGCTGTTCACGGAAAAATAAATGTCTGGTTTGGTGTTCGTCAGGTACATCAACGATCCAATAATCTGTCTATACAGTGTGGCATCAATCAATTCTGATGACGTATCGACCAATAGCTTCAACTTCACTTCCATGGGTGTATTCATGGGCTTGCATTCCAGTATATTGTATCTCTTTAAGATTTCAACTGTGTACTTCCCTTGGTTAAGGAAGATCCTCTTAGGACTCTGCCATACCTCAAGAACTAAGAAGTAATTCATTAGGATGAGGTCTTTCATTTCAAATTCCGAGGCAAGTCTCTTTTTACATTCAACGATGAACTTTTCTTCTCCAGTTAAGAATAAGTCATCCACATATAGCAGTAAGATTACTGGCTCATTATCCATAATTTTTGAAGTAGAGATTTGAGTCTACTTTACTCTTGGTAAAGCCTAAGCTCATCAAGAAACTGTCTATACGGCCATACCAAGCTCTAGGAGCTTGCTTCAATCTGTATAAGGATTTCTTCAATCTGCAGACATGAGACTTCCTGTCTTCAACCTCAAATCCTTGAGGTTGCTCTATATACACTTCCTCTTCGATGACACTGTTTAGGAAAGTTGTCTTCACGTCCATCTGGTGTAGCTTCCACTTCATCTTAGCTGCAAGAGCTATGATGGTCCTGATCAAAGTGTATCTGGCCACATGAGCGAATGTCTTTTCATAGTCAATTCCTTCCTTCTGGGAAAATCCACGAGTGAAAAATCTTGCTTTATACTTCTCAATACTTCCATCAGCAGCATGTTTTATTTTGAAGAGCCATTTTGATGATACCACATCCTTACTTTTTGGTCAGGGAACTATTTCCCATACATTGTTCTTTATTATGGATTGGTATTCCTCTATCATGGAATTTTCCCATTCCTTCTTTTGAATGGCTTCTTCAAAGAAGGTAGGCTCCTCTTCTAGAATATCACACATCAAAGTCGTCTAACTAGAGAATGGCTTTGGTCTTTTCACCTGTCTTATAGTTCCTTCTGGAACACCATACTTCTCTCCATCTTGAATAAGCTCTCTTGCCCAAACATGCTTTCTTTTATGGGAGAAGGTCATTTGAGGAGGTTCTTGGACTTCTGTTATATCATGGTCTTCAGGAGTCTCCTCATCAGGGGAAGTTACAACTTCCCTCACTAGTTTTGTAGCTCTGGGAACTTCCCTCACGGATTATGCAATCCTGGGAATTATGGGTTCCTCTTCATATACTTCTTCAATATGGCATCTTCTTGATTTCTTAAGTGCTTATTCTTCATCAAAGGTCATGTCCTTGCTGATCTCAATGTGGTAGTGACCTGGTATCTAGATTCTGAAGGCCTTGGAGACCTCACAGTATCCCACAAATATTCCCTTCTTTCTGGAGGGTTCCAACTTGTTTCTTTTCTCTTTCAGAATGTGTATGAAGACTGGGCAGCCAAATATTTTGAGATGGCTTACCTCTAGCTTCTTTCCGGTGAACATATCTTCCGAGATCTTGAACCCAAGTGTGCTATGGGATAATTGGTTATGTACATAAACAACTGCCATTGCTGCTTCTGCCCATAAGCACATAGGAAGATCTTTATCTTCACGACTTCCAGCATGGTTCTGTTCTTCTGTTCAACTACACCATTTTGTTGGGGATATTGATCCCAACATCTTTGCAAAAGTTCACGAGCTCTTTTGAGGTATATTCTCCTCCATTATCTGACCTGAGTATCTTAATCTTCCTTACAAAAGGGTTCTCTATCAAGGTTTTGAATTCCTTGAACTTGCTGAACACTTCAAATATATCCAGGTCTTATGAGAATAATCATCAATGAATGATACATAGTATACATACCCACTAATGGAGGATGATGGCATTGGGCCACACGTATCTTAATGAATGATTTCTAGGCCTCCTTCTGCTTTGTTGTCCCTCTTTGGAAAAGGGTTCTTGATATTCTTCCCTTGTGCACATCCATTGCATACGCCTTCATGATCACCTTTGAGTTCTGGTAAACTTGTGACCGCATTGCATATGTATGGTAGCACCTTATAGTTGAAGTGAGCTAATCTTCTATGCCAAGATTCTTCAATGGCGTGGGTCATGGCAGCTTCTGAATGACCCTTTAGCTTATGCGAGCCACCTTCTTCTTTTCCAATGATGATTGCTTCATTTATGGTCTCTCCTTTAGCACGTTTACTTCTGCAACCTTCGCCATAGCTTCCTCATGTAACTTGGAGAAAGGTCAAAAAAACAACAAGCAAGAATAATATCCTTCTAATAATATAAAGCAATAGCACGAACAATCATCACAGTAGATCCTTTAGAGATATCACTTATAATTTATCTGAAGAAAAGATTAAAGGTAAGGAATACAATACGAAGTGAGGTCAACACTCTCATAGTGTTGTGACCAAGCATTCTTCCATGGCAACCTGGAACTAACACA
>ML782614.1:317325-335130 GCA_009831015.1 Picea engelmannii
GAGGTTTCTCCTAGAGGAGGTGTTAGTTGTACCATGCAAAGTATTTATCTCTAAATGCTCACATGCTATCAAGTATAATACTTTACGGCGACTGCTATCTCAATTATAGTCATCATCTTATCGTGTGTACCTTTGAATCTTATTAATCTTGATTAATCAAACCTGGAGCCTTGTCCTCAAGAATGAGTGCTTGCTTTTCTTCCAAGACTCCATCAATCAAGTGACGAGTGCTTTCTTAAACCTGTCTGTTGTACTAAGACAATACGCTATCTTGACAGAAGGTTAGGTTAGAGGATAAGCTCTATGATCAACTTTAATCCTTTTAATAATTTGATCATAGCTTCAACACGCAACACTGATTAAGATAATGTCATGACAAATAGATGTATATTAGAATAATCACACCTGGGTTGCATCATTCCTCTGAATGTGTTGGATCTTGAGATCCTTTTGGATCTATGGCAAGAGATCCCTTCTCCTGCAAATACTCTTTAGGGTTTAACCATTAAACATATGTAAGTACATACCTCTGATAGCATTTGCAGGTAGTGGTTCCGTCTAGTAGTAGCAGTAATCATTGCCAACTCTTGAGAAAACTTCAAGGGTGATTGCAACTGGTTCTATGGCTACAACTGTAACTGGTACTGCAACTGCAACTGGTTCTGAGACCACAACTGCAACTACAACTTAGGGTTTTATGAGGAAACCCTAATTTTTCAAACTTCAAATTTTGAAATTCTGATCCAGGGGATAGATGCGCTGAGCTGAGGTGAGTTAGTTGGTGCAGTCAGAATTTCAAAAATCCAACTTTACCCCCTCAAACTTGATCTGCGGATTTCTGGACTAGTGCTTCTGGTTTTCTGGTACTTCTGGTATTCTGGTTTTCTGGTTTTCTGGTACTTTGTGAAACTAGGGTTTCACTTTCTGGAAGATCTAGCCACTGAAAAGGTGCGCTGATAGTGCCAAATTGATCCTTAGGGGAGGGCACAACTTTCTAGATAGTTTTAGGGCTGAAAAGATTCACTTTTGAAAAACCCTAATTTGCAGGTACTGCAACAGTGACATTTTTCCTCTTGCGAAATATGCTTCCTTCAGCTTGGCTATGATACCATGTTAATGTTTAAGCCATTTTTATAAATGTTTGCATTTCATTAGATAACAATAGCATAATCCAAGATCACTGAGAAATACACAATCACAAGAGACACAACATTTATCCTGGGAAACCCTCTAGGGGAATAAAACCCAGCAAAACTTTCTTAATATAGATAGCCAATACAATGCCAATAGATCTCTATGCTAAAACAGAAAGTCCTCTCCAAGATATGCGCCACTCTCTCTCTCCTTTGCCAGTAACAGATCAGAACTTGTCTCTCAAACTGAGCAAGTGAGTTATGTCCAAATGAGGCGCTAGCCTCCTTTATTTATACAAGTCTGGCATGTGTGAAGTGTCTCTTCAATGGCAGGGCCGACTTCTCCAACTGGGTGGGTAAACCCACCTTTATTATATTTCTGGGTTTTCTCATTAACTGTTGGGGCCAACTTCTTATTCTGCCTATTATAATTGTCTGTTGACCAATCCGCAAAAGGGGATTTGGTCCTATTACAATAACCGACATGATCAATCCACAATGGGGATTGATCCTATGAATAATATATCAATAATAATAAGAATACTCTTTGCAGTTACAATATTTCAACACACTATATGTTCCTACCTACTGTGTTATGTGGGTTCAGTGTAGCGAGGTCCCTATTACATATCAGTTGTTCGGAGTACTTGCTTTCTTTGACCTCAAAAGACATGTGTCAAACTATAACTAAACTAATGATTACGTCATTATCATATACCCATTGAATTCATAGTAGTGGATGATATAGATCCTTTTCATCCATGATTTATATTACTTTGAAATCGACTACTTTTTTTACTCCTGCAAGGTTTACCTCAACATTTTTCAATATACTCATGGGGTAGATTATATATTGGTTTTCAAGATGCAATTGGATGGGTGAGAAGACTAAGTTGGGACTTCCCATAACTTAATGGCCGAAGTGTCCTCAGACACACAATTTTATTAATAGGAAAAGAAATTACATAGGAGACATTGCAAGAGTTTACATCACAACAACTCAATACCCTTGCAATGAGCAATATATAGGCTAAAAGTCCTAACAAACTTAAGATATGGATCACTTATTGAATAAACAAGTGTCCATTTACAATAAATGCTATCTTAACCATCTTAAAACAAATCTCCTAATTTAGAGCCTAAGATACGACACTTTTCTAGAGTCATATCTTTTACAACAATAATGTATCTCTAAAGTTCTACATTTATTTAACAAATATTCTAGATTATTAATTTAATATTCTAAATTAATAATCTTTTTATTCTAACTTTATAAACTATGATAATTGTATTTTTGGATTATCTAACATAACTTTCCATTACTTCTTAAGGAAATTATTTACACCATAGCCTTAGGTATAGCATAACACCTCTAACTTCATATCTTGCAATGTTGGTAGTCAATCTAATCTCCCTACCAATTCTAATTATTTTCTTCTTCCCCACCATGTTTGAATGTCTCTCTATAAGGGAGGAATACTTCATGTTCTGTCTCTTCTCCCTCCATAGATTGGTTGGCATCATGTCACAACTTTGATGATAGATGCTCGTTATCCAATACTTTGAGAATTGTTCTTAGGAAGTATTTTCTTAGGAATTCATTCCATGATTCCTTTGTTTCTTGTGTCTCGGTGAAAATTTTGTTGTGACTTTCTTCATTGTGATATATTTGGTTTGTGCCATTTGCTACTATGGTACCAAATTTTTCTCCTGTGACGACTTTTTCTTCCACCACTCTCACGACCATGATCACTTGAAGTAGTACATCAATGCCTCTTCTCGTGACATCTCATGTCCTATCTCCTCTCTCGATGAGCTTAATAATGTTAAATACCATATGCAAATTCTTTCACCCTAAGAATATGCTAAAATAACTAGGTCATTTCCCAAGGCATCTTGGTGAGGATATCTTTATGTTCCTCCTTCAATAGAGCAATAATAATTTTGGATGTACACCAATAATCTTGAGTAGAATTGAAAGGAAGCCAACTTCACATATAAATAATATGAGTGAAGGGTCCATACAACCCCTCTAGGATCCTTCACTATCATCACAAACATACGGTTGTTTAGGATCAGGTGGGGATGGAAATCAAATAGGGTCTACATGAAATCAACTTAATTGTCATTATTACAGTTATATTTTCCTCTCTCATCTTATGGTTTAGTAGGAGAAAATAATATTCTCTTTCCCCAACACCAATATAAGTTTGTATATAGATTATGAGAACATATTTGACTCATTTTCCAATGGTTCAAGGACACCAATCACAACTTGAGGTATGTTGTGGAATTTTTGTATCTGATGGCCAACTTTGGGTATCAAATACCCCCATCTCCACATATGGGTAGTGGTGGATGTAAAGGGAGTGAGTGTGCCAACAACATTAGGGTGAGTGTCGGGAAGCCTCTCATAAAATATGGAGCATAAATAAAAGCACAAGGAAATCCTTCTCTCCCACTAGTACCAAAAAATGTGCAAGGTCTAATGCATGACAAAAAGATCTCAAAAATATCATTTTCCACCTGTAGAGGATTTGTCACTCTATACTTTAATAAACATAACATAATAGTCTATAGTGTATGCAATTTTCATAAGTGATGTGTGCTCAATGTGATGAGGATAGAGTTGATTTCCCTAAGGTCCTTGTGCACAAAATAAAAAACAACTAGTTGTACCACAATAACCTTATGTGTCCCTGCAACAACCACTTTCTCACTAAAATATGTGGGAATGCAATGCAACTATAATAAAGGGCATACACCATAAGGCTCTAAAGGGAAATGGTAAGAGGGATCATCATGCCCCATCTTGGATAATTCAATAATGAAATAAATGTCCCCCTCTAATGCATTGAACCAACTACCAACCCCAATTTGGAATGCCTGGCATCCATGATCCCACCAATGAATCACTTAATGTATGAATCTATTCTTCACCTTCAATGATATTCCCTCCTCAACCTATTTGAGGAGGTTAACATTGCTAAGGAGAGAATGAGTCTCTTGAGACAAGGGAAGTGGCGTGCGCTTTTATTCCCTCTTGTGCGAGTGCCATCTCATCACCATGTGGTAGCACAACTTTGAAAGCTAATTCACAGAAAAAACATATTAGGATAGAAAATAAGTTAATTATTAAATTAATAAAGTAATATCGTTGATATCAAACAACATAAATTATTAATTTACAAATCCATCATTGATGCTTTGCTATTATTGTGGTGCATTGTTCTTTGTCAAAATTCTATAGCATTAGTGATTTTTTACTAAACAAGTGGATTGGTGCTACACGCACACACAAGTGTTGCTATAATGGAGATATGCTTTGTTGGCATTTCCATGTCAACAATGTGCCAATAGATATCATGTGCACCAAAAATGAGATTGAAGGAAAATTGTATGTTGTTGTTCCCTTAGTTCATTAAAATACTAAATGCACATTGGGGCACTGCACACATTCTATTGGCACATGAAGTTTTGATGCATTGAAATGAAAAAATATTGCACACTGAGAAAAGGTGCATTAATACAAGCCCCAAGGCCCCACAAACTGCAAGACGAAAAAAATGAAATTCTCAGAGAGACGAAGGGAAATAATTAAAGTAAAAATGTTTAAATAAAACAATCAAAGAGTTACCTAGTTCAATGCTTGCTCTCGAGGCTCCATAGCAATGATATAAGAAATTAAAATTAGGGTTTTTGAGATGGAAATTTAAAAACTTGAAACCCTTAGATAATGTCTTACAATGCTCGATGGATGGTAAATTACTAGCAAGCAAGTGACGATAACTCGGTATGATAAAGAACATTAGTGAAACAAAGGAGAAAATCAAGCATTAACAGTGAAACACATGGAAAAGTAAAAAATGATTTTTTTTCAAACTTTTATACACAATGTAGTGCACCTATCTCATAAACACACAAATGCACCTAAACAATCAACTTACTGATGCACCTAAGCAATCTAACACATTGAGTAAATATATATTTTTAGTTTTCTTTAATTATGATGCATTGATTCATAGTGCACCCGTGCCATAATGACATATAAACAAGCACATCTCTTTATGTAAAATTGTTTCATAATGTGTTGTACAATAATAGGTGCATTGTTTAAGACATTAATATACAACCGATATGAAATGCAAACTATAGATGTCATAGTCGATGGGCTTGAATTGCTACGGATCATTGTTTCCAGTGTGTCATATAAAAGTACAGATATCATTTGGTCTTTTATGAAAATGAACATCCATAGTCAATGTGTTGTTTTCTTATTAGAGATCCATTCTATGGAAGGTGCTTTTTGTGCCACTACCCCTCTAATGTAAGTGCTCTAAAGCATTGATATGCTTCTTTATCATGTGCACGAACCCAGCTATAACAATTAGTGCACTAAACCCTGTTTCTGCAGCAACTTATGCTCAACACCTATGTCAAAAAAAGCCTTCAAAAATGTGAAACTTCAAAAATTATCTCCACAAAAACCTTTACTAAAATTTTGTTTCTTAGTACTGATAAATGACTAGTAGTTCATAGATTCAAAGGGAATTTAAAAGTCCATTATGATGGAAGTTGACAATGAAAGTTCAAATTATGTAAAAAATAATAGACTTTAAAGTAAGGATACCTAATACTCACAATATAAATTATGATACACAACATCCAAACGCACCAATTTCTTTTTGTAGTGGTCTCTTTAAACAAGTCAATACAAGAAGAGTGTATTTTGATATCATATTCTCTAAAGTTTGAATTGTAAACATTGATTGCCTTTAGTAACATAGTAAGAATGTAAAGATTAATTATTTTACATTATTTTACTAACATGGATTCATCTTGCCAATTTCAACCGGATACAAAAAATTACAAGAAATCTAATGTCTTTTATATAGATGTATTCATAAAAATCATTTGAGTAATTTCATTTTACTAATATAATAAATATATGCATAATTGTTTTCTCAATTTATTAAAAGAAAATAAAATTAATTGTACATAATTAATAATAAAAATAAAAAAAAGTAACCAAGAAAATAATATAAGTGGTTTCTCTACAAATTCTATAAATAACTCAGTTCCTATAAAGTAACTAAGTTTATGATATTTATTTTGTTAAATAAATAATTATTTTTTGAAATAAAAATAATAATTTTAAATATTTAATTTTAATTTTTAACTTTGAATTATAAAATTAAATAAAATTAAATTGTTGAATATTAAACCTAAAATATAATTAAAAAAATAAAATAACATTTATATTCCTACCAAAACATAACATTGCAATTCCACAAAGTTGTCAGACTTTTTTAATGAATTTGGTTGTATCATAATACACTGTTTCAATTAAAAATTAAAAAAAAAAGGAAAAAAATCAATTATCTTAAAACATTTAATGGTTATCTTTATAATTAAAAATAATTGCATGTATTATAAAAATAATTGCATGTAATTGAACGACTGTACCTATTTTTCTGTAAGAGAAACAACTATTATAAATATTTGGTATGAAATGAATTACATTAAAAATGTATTATAATTTATACAAGTATGACTCTCAAGCCACCCACCATCTATATTCCAATTTGCCTTGGTCTGCAGGCAGAGGACTTGAAAGCAAGCATGAGAAATATATAACATCCACCATCTATATTCCAATTTGCCTTGGTCTGCAGGCAGAGGACTTGAAATCATGCATGAAAAATATATATATTTATAGGAAGGAAATCTAGAAAGACTACAGATACAAAGCCACATTATTTAGAGGTTATACAATACTAAATAAAACTTCTAACAGCAGAGATTTTAAATATATCATAATGTCAACAAGAGTATTCAGCACAAATTGGCATCAACGAATCTCATTCAATTTGCTTATGAGCAATGGCTAGACCATCTGAATAGGGATTCAGTTTTCAGTTTTCTTGATAGAGGATAAGTTGAAAGATTCCTTCAATATTCAACTAGATCAGAAAATTGATTCGCACCAACTGATACCAGAATTCATGTTATAAATTGTTCAACTACAAGAACATGTTACAAGCAAAAGTATTTACAGATTCGACCAACTGTTACCAGAATTCATGTTATAAATTGTTCAACTACAAGTACATGTTACAAGCAGAAGTATTTACAGTTAACAATAGTTAGTTTGCGTAAGTGCAAAGGTTTACAATTAGAATAGAGCTGGAAGACAACTTGAAAGAAAAATATGAAACTCCTCCAGTGTAAACAAATTAATGGATACTCAAACTCCTCCAGTGTAAAGAAACTCCTCCAGTGTAAAGAAAAATATAAAAATATAAACCCTCCAGTGTAAAACTCCTCCGGTGTAAACAAATTAATGGATACTCAAATCAGATTTCGCAAAAGTTTCATAATGTACACTCAATACAATGGAGAGGAAAGCCAGAACCCAAAAAAGAAAAAAGCCTGTCAATGGCCTTCTCTCATTTACATATGGTGTATGGAGATAGATAGCATTTCCTCTTTCTGATGTAGTCAGTATTTCAGTAGGCAGCATTCAAATATTCACAACAAACAATCAACTGGCAACTGGAAAAAATGATACAATGATTTCAGCCCTAAATCAACAAACATGGAGATTTGAATTATCTTCTAGTACCTCTCTTCCATGGCTGGAGAACAGAGTCACAATACTTTGACGGCAATCCCTGAGATCTACTTCTCTTAGAGCAGCGCAATTGTGGGGTCGACATTTGATCTTCATCGACTCCATTACCCACAACTTGATTTTCACTCGGCTTTATGCAAGCTGGGTCACCCAGTCTGCAGATGTTATCAGCTGTCAAGAGACGCTTTGAATTGGCAGCACTTAGGTTCTTCTGTATATCGTGAAGCATCTGCGGAGAATCCTGCTGGTGATGTTTAAGAGCAATTTTGGTTCTTCTGACCACTCTCTTCTTTAAGAAAGGTACCCCTGTGGGAGGGAAGATTGCCTTTCTAATCCTTTTCTTTTGTTTGGTATTCTGAGGGAAACTAGACTGGTCATTTTGCACAGACCAGACCGCAACATCAACTAAAAGATGAAGCCCTGGAAATAATAATTCAGATTTGGCCTTTTGATTCTCAATTTGGAAAGGGCTCTTGCTGGTCTCAGAGACCAAGCCCTGATCCTTCTTGGGTTTCTTGGTAGCAGGCGGATGGCAGGGCCAATCAATGCAATTAGAATTCAAATCCCTCATTTCCCCATTCATACTCGGTGACTGCAACTTCATGTCCTCTGCAATGGCCTTAGAAATTGAAGAAGATGAAGAGGCCTCCACCAAGGGTTGCCTGCTGCAGGTTGCATACTGACCTGAACTGCCCTTCATTCCTTCACCAGAGAACAACCTGTTCTGCTTAACAGCTGTTTTTTGGCCCCTTCTCCACTCTCGAGATTTAGATGGTTGCTTCTTCTCATAAAAAGCCCGATCTTCCACAGAATTTTCATCCGCAATACCCAAAAGCCCAGGCAAGAACTGACCGTCGAGGCCTGAATCACCGTGT
This sequence comes from Picea engelmannii, assembly GCA_009831015.1. NCBI lineage: Eukaryota > Viridiplantae > Streptophyta > Pinopsida > Pinales > Pinaceae > Picea > Picea engelmannii. Next base: position 325,968 of record ML782614.1, read on the forward strand.
GGATGATTTGACATTGTATCTGAATTAGTCTCAGATGAAGATACATTATGTCGAATTACTAATATTGGGGATTCTACTGAATCTCCATTCTTGAAAGGACCAACCTCCGCCATTGAACTTTGGACTGGCAAGCATACGTCCCTGCAATAAGCTCTGGATTTCAATGGATTTCTTTCAAAAGTTGCGGAAGATCCGCGAAGGGGAGAATCCTCGATCCATTGATTTCCCTCGCGAAAAATGTTTGGGGAGAACCCATCCGCAAGAGAGCCGATTTTAGCCACTGCAGAGAATCCATCTGCCATAGTGTGGATTTTGCTCATCGTGAAAAGCTTCTTGCGAGCTTTGCACCATTGCCAGATACTATCGGAATTCTCCATTGGTTACACTTCCGTGCAACACTAACTCCAACTTCCTCAAAGATCAGAGCCCTCAAAGAGGCGTACAAGGGCCGGGCGAGTGCTCAAATTGCACTAACTAATTAAAAAATCTGGATCAATAGCCAACCATCTTACCCAGAAGATTGGACAGATCACAGCTATGGAGCATGCCAAGACCAACTAAAGAGAATTGCAAAAGCAAATCTTGATACAATCAAGAAGCCACCATTGCTTAAGACCACTGCTCGCTTTTTTCAATTTTCAGATCAAAGCTCTGGCAGAAACCCAAATCACCAAACTGACTAAACATGGTTTGATCAAAAGGGTAACAAATTTAAATTCATTGATCAAACTGATAACCCAAAAAAAAATCCAAATTACACAGCGCAACTTACCAAAAGGACAGGTGAAAATAGTCTAGTAGCTTCATCTGCAACAAAAAATGAGAGCTATATCTCAAGAGACGGCAGTGGAAGCCCTGAACAGACTACCCGAGACAGCAATTGCATGATAGCGGAGCCAACAAAATGGGGAAGATAATCGCAGAACTGGTGTGAGAAGAGACACATGCCCAGGCAGGCAACGCTCCGGTTGATCAAACTGGGAAATGTAATGGAGATTTGTTTGAGATGGTACTCAAAGCCTAATTATGTGGCATTTATAATTCGGGACAAGCGCCTCTACCCTTACGATCGGTTCTACGATTTCGATAGAAGAACCTATATTGGCATTGTTCCATTGATTAATAAGAAGCGTTGGAAATTTAGGCCTTGGTCTTGTGGTCTATGGTTGAAATGGTAAATAGGGCGCTTCTTATATGTAAAAAAGAAGTAAAGTAGGTGTTGCATGCTTTTTAAAGGTCTTAAGGTGTTTTTTTTAATGTTTTAGGTACATGTTTTTTAAAGTTTTTAAGGTTTTTTTTTTTAATGTTTTAGTTCCATGCTTTTAAAAGTTTTTAAGGGTTTTTTTTTTTTAATGTTTTATACTTTTGAGGAGAGGGTTTTCACTTGTTTTTTTTTTAACTTTTCATGAGATGGTTTTCACTTATTGTTAAAGTATAATTTTTAGTTTTATTTGATATGTAATTGTTTTAATTGTTGAAGGATAATTTGGCTTCATTTGATATCAAACTTTTTTTTGAAAGATGTAAGAGCATTTCTAGGTAGTTGGGAATTCTACTGAATTCAATTTTATCATTTTGGTAAATTTAAGTAGTAGGTTCTAGTTTTTAGCAAAGGGAAAAATGATCATAATACATAGACAACTGCATAAATTTAAGAGGTTGTTAGTTAGATTCTATATGATAGTTTATTATTAATGATGATGTGCACCTAGTTGGTATGGTCAATTATTATCATTGAATTCCAAGAGCTTCAAGGATCATTCGAAATCATGTGCAGGTGGCTTTGAGTAGCTTAATAGTCAACAATTTTGGAAATCATGTGTAGGTGGCTTTGAGTAGCTTAATAGTCAACAATTTTGGATAGCTCAAGGGAGAGCATATGTTTTAGGTTGGAAGATTTAATAGTTTGATAACATGTGAACATTGGCGACTTGGAATGCAGATTGCAAATATGAGATAACATATCAAAGAAAAAGTAGAGTGTGGAGATGAATGCCCTTGTTTGAGTTTCAGTATGTATTGTTGTTGACATTAGGCATTTGCTTGGGTTATTTTGTTGCAATAAATTGTAGTTGGATACAAGGACTTCAAGCTTGTGATAATATTGATATTGATTAGGGAGTCTATTAACAACAATGTCTTCTTGTTGTCAACATTTTTTGCCTCTTAGTTGAGATTATGAGATTTTTGTTACTGGAATAAGTTTCTATGATGTTGTTGGCAGACTAATGAAAAAAAATTAAATCTTGATTATTTAAGTGACTTTCTTATTTGTGTTATTAGTTCCATTTTGTTCAATGTGCACTCTAAGAGGCAACCTATCATTGCACCATATGGTATTAGAGAAGGAAGAACCTATGATGATAATATATCTAGCAAGGATAACACTACTTATAGTTGTCAAAGGAAGATGCAGATCCAACAAAGAAATGTTGGGTATAGTTGTTTGAAGAAGAGACAACTCAAACAAGGTCATTGTGTAGATGTTGTCTAGATTAAAAAGAAAAATAAAAAAAATCTGCAAGAAAATATTAAGAATAATATGGTATAGAAAGGAAGTGTACACAATATAAGAGATTGAGGCACAACTTATGATGATGAAAATGATGTCAAGAGGATGTTGATGTGGTTAGAAAAACTAATGATATCTCAAAAGAAAATGACAACTTGACTTGTGAATGTTGAGAGTGAATATGAATGGGAGCAAGAGGTTCCCAGAAAGAAAAATAAAGGATAATCGAAGCCATGATGAGCTTGGCAGGGAGATGCCAATTGAATACTCCTATGTATATTGGGAGTTCAACTCTAGATGAGTTGATGGACTAGATTTAGAATATGTATTAATTCTTTCACAAAAATCATGTTGAGGACTCCAAGTGAGTGAAGTTTGCATTCACATGATTGAAGAGACATGCCTGAATATGGTGAGAAGATCTATTGTTGGAAAAATGAACAAGAGGAAAGGAAAAGGTCAAGATGTAGGAAAATATGGTTTCTCAATTTAGAGCTATGTATATGACTTCAAATTACTTTTGAAAAATATGTAGAATGTTGGAAGGACAAAAATAGACAGAGAAATCCTTAGAAGTGTACCTTGCTGGATTTTTTGGAGTATCCAGGATTGTTGGTTTTGTAAAGGAGGATGAAGAGAAGATTGTTAGATTTGTGAAGGGCCTTAATTTTTCTGTTAAAAATAATTTAGCATGATGGAGATGCATATTCCATGAGTGAGGCTTACAACTTAGCCTTAAAGGTGAAATGAAGTTCTTAAGAAGACACACAAGGAGAAAAAGGGAGGAGTTGAAGGTGAAGAGAAACTATAAGAAAGATAATATGGTGAGAGTGGCAAGCTAGAAATAGTAGCAAAAAAATATCCCTAGGATGATGTGGAAAATGAGAAGTATGCTTGGAAAAAGTTTGTGATTGATTACATGTCAAAAGAGATGAATGTGGAGCATTTGATTGAATGCATGCCTAAATAAATGGAGCTTGTGATTAAATGCCTATTGGAGGAAGCAAAAGAAGAGGCTCCATTGGAGAATGTGCCCACAATAAGTTTTTATTCTCTTAATTATTTTTGTGAGAAGAAGAGAATGTGGATATATTTGAAGATGTGTAATGCACCAAACACTCAAATAACATAAAAAAAGAAAGAGAAGTAACTCTATGCCTTGAGAATGGTAGAGAAAATGAGAAGCCTCTTTGAGGGGGCAACTTCCTTTTACATATAACAAATGCACAAGATGAGATGATATCTAAAACCGAGTCTCCTTGGTATATATAGGAGACAAAGGGTACAATTACGATTAAAGGGTCTAGCTGACCATTCCATTATCTCTTTCTTTCTCATTTTTGCTTTTCTTTCCTTTCTCATATTGTCAAGTAGATTTCTCCCTATCCATTCGTTCTTGAAGTATGAAATTAGATCCTGGAGCTGCGGAACTAACTACTCTATTAGAAAAGAGAATTACCTAACTGACCAATAAGGACAACACTAATATAACAATTTAGAAATGTAATATCTCAATATATAGGGCTTAGCGTGACCCTCCCCTTCAAACAAGTGTTGTCCTCGATGTTTGATTAACTATGGATGTTTATGCATGAACAACTCATCTTCCCATGTCGCCTCTTTTACTGGTAGGTTCTTCCACTTGATGAGGTACTTAGTGATTTCTCAATTTTGTAGTTGCTTGATCAATGTTTCAAGGATTGTTTCCAGTTCTAGCAAGATTTTCCTTTCTTCATTAATCTCTAGTAAAATAGTATGAAATAGGACCTTGTCATCAATTACCTTCTTTAATAAAGAAACATGGAAGACTAGATATACATGTGAAGATAGAGAAAATTCCAATTTGTAAGCCATACTTCCAATCCTCTACAAAACCTTATAGGGACCATAGTACTTGGGTGCTAATTTATCGTCCTTCTTTTGTTGCCCAAGGGACATCTATTTTTATAGTTGTAGCCTCGGGAATACCTAATCCCCCATTTCAAATTCACTTTCAATGTGATGTTGATCTTCTTGTTGTTTCATCTTATTTTATGCTATAGCCAAGTTGTCCTTCAATAGTTGGAGAACCTCTTGTTGGTGCTCTATGTGGTCTTCCATTGCTTGAACCTTTTCTTTCCCTCTCAAGGGTGATGTGATGGATGGGGGATGGTAGCCATTAAGTTCCATAAATGGTGACATTTTTTATGAAGTATGTAAGGATTTTTTGTACCACCATTCTACCAAGGGAAACCACTTGATCCATTGTATCTATTTATCGGATGCAAAGAAACAAAGATACCCTTCTAATGATTTATTCACAATCTAAATTTTCCCATCGGATTAAGAATGGTAAGAGGAGTTGTGAGCCATTTGAGTACCCAAACAAGAAAATATTTTAGTCCAAAAATTACCAATGAAAATTGGATCTCTATCACTTACACTAATCTTGGTGATTCCATGTAGCTTTTGAACCATTTCCATGAATGTTGTAGCTATTTTATTTGCTTTAAAAGGATGATAAAGAGATAAAAAATGGACATACTTTGTGAGTCGATCCACCACTACCATGATGAAATCCTTTCCTTTGGACTTTGATAGACTTTTAATAAAATCCATTGAGACTTTTTCCCAATGATAACTTGGTATGGCTAATGGTTGTAGAATACCCAAGGTCTTTATTGTGTCTCCCTTATTATATCGGAAAACTAAACATTCAAGCACAACATTTTGAACATCAGTTTTAAGACCTTCCCAGAAAAAATCCTTCTTGATCGTGTGGTAAGTTTTTGGGAACCTTGATGTCCTCTATACTAACACATGATTTCTCTAAGTGAGATATAGGATATGGGCACCACTATTTTTTTTGGACATTAGTGATGAGTCTAGTGGCATATACCATTGTTGAAAATGAAAACAATGGCCTTATATAGAAAAAAATAACCTTCAAGGCCTCAAGCATTGTAATCAAGGTCTCCGACTATGACACATACCCTTTCAATGGGTTTTTCATCCCCAAGTGGTAGTTTGGGCACCATTAGGCGATTTTGCATAAAGAGGATGGGCCTAATAGGACTATGCTTAGGAGAGTAAAAGAAGTTATAAAGATAAACCTTTCCTTATGAAAGATAGGTCCTAAAATATGCCCTAATGTTAATGGTGATTAAAATTTTGCGAAGTTATGAATATAAGAACACATGCATATTTTTAACGAGTGCAAATTTTAATATCTGCACATTATTAATGTGTGCGCAATAAAAAAAATGGCGGGACTGCCTCTTTTCTTCTACATGTTGGATGAGTTGGCTACTTTGGTTTTAGCTTCAGAATGACAAATATGGTGGTTCAAGCTACATAAAAAAAAACACATCCATTTTCCCAGCTCCTTGTTCTTATCTCTATTTTCAACCTTGATTTTAAATATGATTGACATAATCATTGTTGATATTGTGTGTGTATTGATTTAAATTTGTGAATATATCATAATTCTAAAATACATAGGTCTTTTATTTCTAGTGTAACTATTTTTTGTCCATTTCATCTAGAAAAGAAATTGGGTGATGCACAAGTACAGATGGAGAGCTACACACTAGAAAATAAATAAAAATTGGTTGATTATGTTAAGATCCTCAAACAAGGTCTTAATGTTGTACCTCATTATTTTATGGATTCATTGACTTTATTAATTTTTTAAAATATAAAGTTAATATTTAAAAATATGGGAAAAAAGTGGCACACAACTTAATTGGTCGTCACCAATGTTGTTGGGTATTTGGCTAGTTCAATGCCAACATATGCCCAATTTGAGGCCCCTAGCTTATGTGCATTAGTCTACACTAACAAGTTTACTAGGGATGCCATCCACAAATGTGAGGAAGAATACATTGGGTTTCACCTCAAAGTTTTCCATGGAAAAAAAAAACATTTTATACAAGATTGAAATAAATTACCATAGCTAACCAAAAATAATTTCCATTTCTAAAATATTATTAAAACAACAAAAAAGAGAAAATCTTGCTTCTTATTCAATATACTTTATAGAAATTAGATAATCTATCAATGTAAACAAATATCTTATTGATATTGTAGTTTTTTGTAGTTGCAAAATAACAAGAAACAAGAGAAAATAAGATGAAATATGTAAAATATGCCCTTGTATATTGGATATTGTAGTGTTTGGTAACCCTTAAACTTGAAACACAACCAGGTATACAAATAACACAATTGCAAAATAGCTAGAAACACGAGACAATAAGATGAAATCTGTAAAAGATGCCCTTGTATATTGTTATGGGGCAACCTTTCACTAACAAGAGCTCCAAATACACAACACAAGACAAACATTCCATAGTCTCCTATATCTTTATATATCTTTTCAATAACAAAAATCCTAACTACTTGTGGTCCCATCACTAATGGGTACCAACTACCTAGTGAAATTTATACAATGGACCATTTTACATTAAATAACTATACACTACTATCGAATCACTCTTATTCAAAGAGGATGGTTGCATACAACAATTAAGAAACTGCTAGGTAGCCTAAAGTAGGGAGGTGTAGTAGGACCCTAACATGCCCTCCCCCTTTCAAAACAACATTGTCCTCAACGCTGAAGATGAATAAATTGTTATAGAACCATGGTTGGTTCCCATGTGGCATCTTTGGGTGGCATGTCTTTCAACTAGATCAATACTTCATTGATAATGTGTTGGTGCAATCAATGCTCTCACATATCCAATATTGTTTCTAGTTGAAGCCAATTGGAGTCTTCTTCTAAACTGTCAGTTAAATTATTAATTATTTATAATAGTTGACCACGACATTTCCTCCTTAGAACCAACACTCTTTCCATTATCATTATAACTCTATTTGTCCTCGGTGATGGGTAGATGATGGGTCGAGTGTCCACTCCAAACTTAAGACGTTTCATAAACTCTCACACAGTTTTTTTTCAGAAAATATGCTACTACGAATAACATTAGGTTCAACAAAGAACCATAAACGTCCTTTTAATAGAGTAGACATTAACATTTAAAGAGTTTAGTCATTCTTATGAACATATCATCTTGTAACACAATCTTGATATCATAAGGTGTTAGCATTTTTATTAAAAAATAAATTTACATAATAAAATTGATAATATATATATATATATATATATATATTAATATATGGTCTTTTAATATATTATTTAGATCATAGATGGTATTTTAATTATAAAAGCCTAATTATGTGGCATTTATAATTATGTTAATTTTAATTGGGGACAAGTGCCTCTCCTCTTACTATTGGTTCTACGATTTCCATAGTAGAACCTATATTTGGCATTGTCCCATTGCTTAATGACAAGCCTTGGAAATTTTAATTGGGGGGTGAATCATAGAGGTGGGTAACACTTTCGTGACAATCGGATCTCCAAAATTCTGAAAAACGTGTTTTCGGTCGAAAAGTGGAACGTCAAATCTAATGGTATAGTGACGACACCCTCGATTTGCGTGTAAAAATTTAGTCGGATGAATTTTTTCCATCTGGCAATATGTTTTCGGCCGAAAGATATTTTGGTCGAAACATTCTTTCGACCGAAAGATTATTTCGGCTGAAATATCTTTCGACCGAAAGAAGGTTTATATATCAACCATACATCGGATTTGGAATGTTTTTCCAACTTTGTTGGTGGTTGTGTGCGTCTATGTGCGCCTGTGAGCTATTGTGAGTGTGGGCGCCTGTGAGCTATTGTGCGTTTGTGAGTCTGTGAGCTATTGTGAGGCCGCAAAGGTCTATTGGCAAGCGGTCAGTGTTAAGTGGATTTCCGAGCTATTGTGGAGGTCTGTGTTAAGTGGATTTCTGAGCTATTGTGGAGGTTGGCGAGCGGTCAATGTTAAGTGGTGTTAAGTGGAGGTCTGTTGGCGAGCTATTATGAGGCCGCAGAGGTCTGTTGGTGAGCGGTCGGCGAGAGGTCTGTTGGCGAGCGGTCCGTTGGCAAGAGGTCTATTGTCCAGAGGTTTGTTGGGGAGAGGTCTGTCGACGAGAGGTCTGTTGGCGAGCGGTCTGTTGGCGAGAGGTCTGTTGGCGAGAGGTCTGTCGGCGAGAGGTCTTTTGGAGAGAGGTCGTTGGGGTGGCACAACGGTCGTGTTGGCGAGCGATCGACGAGTTTCAGGTATTTATCCAAGTTTTAGTTTTTATTTTTAAATTTAAATTTTAATTTGTATTTTAGTTTTAGTTTTTAATTTTAATTTTAATTTTTAATTTTAAGTTTAGTTTTAGATTTTAATTTTAATTTTAAGTTTAGTTTTAGTTTTAGTTTTTAATTAAAATTTTTAATTTTAAGTTTAGTTTTAGTTTTAGTTGTATTCTAATTTTAATTTTAGTTTTAGTTTTAGTTATATTTTTTATTTTTTCAGAAATTTAATATATTTTTTTAAATTAAAATTTAGTTAATTAGGTGGCTGAATAGGGCAATGCCATGGGCACCCCAACAACTTGGCCATAGGGATAGGCCCTCACGACCAAGTCACAGTCCCGTGGACTGTGACTTGGACACGAGGGCCCAACCCTATGGCAAAGCCATTGGCGTGCCCACAACATTGCTCTGTTCAACTTAGGCCCATAACATTAGAAGTAAAAATTTATAATATATATATATATATATATATATATATATATATATAT
>ML782614.1:340162-388520 GCA_009831015.1 Picea engelmannii
ATATAACATTTGCATAGTTCATATGTTATATAATATAACATTATCCAATCTGTGATCAGATAAGAGTGCACCACTTAGTAAAGCAAGATTTCTTATGTGCCCAGATTAAAGGCATAACAAGTTGTTGTGCACCACTTACTAAAGATTTCTTATGTTATTAGTGGGTGCGTGAGGTTATGAATAGTGGATCCAACCATAGGGTACTTTTAATATGCATATGCTATTGAGTTATTTTTGGGTAGTTATCCACTCAATGTAGAAATCCATTAGTTTATAGTACACAATTAGATCCCTTTATGTAACTTTAGGTGACCATAAAGTGTTTCACAGTTATGTATTTAGTTCAACCATATCCACAACTATCCAACAATTTGTCGCTAAATCTCTCAAGTGATCCAACTATATAATATAACATTTGCACAGTTCATATGTTTTATAATATAACATTATCCAATCTATGACCAGACAAGAGTGTACCACTTAGTAAAGCAAGATTTCTTATGTGCCAAGATTAAAGGCATAACAAGTTGTTGTGCACCACTTACTAAAGATTTCTAATGTTATTAGTGGGTGTGTGAGGTTATGAATATATATGTGGTCTTAGTGGATTGAACCATGTTCGAAGAATATGCACATGCTATTGAGTTATTTTTGTGTAGTTATGCATTCAATGTAGAAATCCCTTAGTTTATAGTACACAATTAGGTTCCTTTATGTAACTTTACGTGACCATATAAATTATTTCACAGTTATGTATTTAGTTCAACCATATCCACAACTATTCAATATTAAGAGTTTTTGTTTTCTAGAGCCAAAATTCATACGATTTACAATTGTTTTCAAGGTAAAAATAGGTTTTGGACATGGAGGGATATGATGCTTGGTTTAATAATCAACAACAAATAAACTCAAAACTCTATCAAGCAAGGGCATTAGGGAGTTTATAGTTAAGAAATCCCTTAGTGAAAATATGGTTCCTTTATGTAACAATTAGGTATAAATCCCTTAGTGGAAATCCCTTAGTTTATAGTAAAATTAGGTCCCTTTATGTATCCCTTAGTGGAAATCCATTAGTTTATAGTAAAATTAGGTCCCTTTATGTAACTTTAGGTGACCATACAATATTTCACGGTTATGTATTTAGTTCAACTATATCCACAACTATCCAATAATTTGTCCTTAAATCTCTCAAGTGATCCAAATATATAATATAACATTTGCACAGTTCATATGTTATATAATATAACATTATCACACAAATTACATTTTCTCCACCTCATCTTAATTTATATTAGGAATACAAACATCCCTCACTTCCATCCCATTTAACATGACAATAAATGAATTAGTATAAAAACTCAATGACATTTAAACAATGCTAATGGGAAGTTTAAAGAAATGGCATATAATCCATGTCCATGCAAGACCTTCACCTCGTTGTGATTAAAACATGGGCGTGTGAGGTTATGAAGATTAAACTCTTTGTTTTGGGGATTCTAATGCATTATATTATATGCGGTCTTTGTGGATCCAACCATAGGGAACTTTTAAAGAATCTTAAAGAAATGTTCTAAGACATTTTTTTTAGTGGATCCAGCCATAGGGAACTTTTAATGAATCCACTTGCTTATTGTTTTTCTGAATTGATTTCCCTTGGAGAACCCAACTTTATGATTTCAATGACTTCTTTGTGTGGGTTTTATTGATTATTATGAAAAGATTTTCGTTTTATCTTCTGTCCCTTATCCCTTTAGTCATCAGTCCTTGCCTGAGCAGTCGACCAGGAGATGAATTGACGGTCATCACTTCAGTGTTTAAAGACCTATAGATTCAAATGCCCTGCTTTTCTGTGCATGGATGATGAGTGAAGGATAAGAATTTTTCCTACTGTCTATCCCTTACTTATTTTTTAGTTGATTGATTCATGCCTGCATGTTTATTCTTTGCGTCTTCTTATTTGATGTGTATTGTAAATGATAAACCTTTGAGTTGAATGAAAGTCTCTTGGCGAACTCAACTTTTGATTCCAATGACTTCTATGTGTGGGTTTTATTGATTATTATGAAAAGATTGTGGTTTTATCTTCTGTCACTTATCCCTTTAGTCATCAGTCCGTTCCTGAGCAGTCGGCCATGAGATGAATCGACGATCGTCACTTCGGTGTTTAACGACCTATAGATTCAAATGCCCTGCTTTTATGTGCATGGATGATGAGTGAAGGATAAGAATTTGCCATTTTGTCTATGGACCCCTTAATTATCTTTGAGTTGATTGATTCATGGTTGAATGTCTAGTCTTTGCGCTTTTTAATGAGCAAGTACCTCTGCGGCTTGATTGTTTAAAACTTTGATTTATCGAGCTGCGTTTTTAATTGCTTGAACTTGTGTACATCTCTGGATTTTTATTGATAAACTCTGCATTGTGGATAGATATTGAGGAGTGATGTCCACACGAGATTCTCCAAACATTCCTCGCAAACGCTCTAGGCATTCTCAAGAAGGAAGAACAAGAACTCCTTCTTCGACTGAGACTCTGAGTGAGCAACAACAATCTCGTCAAAGAATATTTTCAAATGAGTATGTAAATAGATCAACTGCAGAACCTGCTCAAGCCAGCGATATGGATGCAGCCTTATTAGATAGGTTGCAAATCAATACTCCTACACTTGAGAATGTAGGGAATAGCTCTGGACAAGAGAATATTTTTGGTAAGTTTCTTAAATTTTGTTTATTTTTTTTGAATTTTTTTGTATTTAAATTTATGTGAGGTTAAATCTTGAAGTTACTTTCAAATGTGTGTGTAGGAAATCAATTTAGAGCAAGGGATGACAATGAGAGTGGCTGTCATGAAGATTCAAATGTTGGTGCAAAGGGTGAAGGTGGATTTAGGAGGCCACGTTATGAAGAAACATAAGATTACATGCCAACGTCCGCCTATCCTTCAGATGTTGGCGATGAACTTCCCTGGGAAGAGAATACTGAAGCAATGACGCTTCAACGATTCTCAGGTGTTAAAAAGAGGTTGGAAAATGATTTGGTGGTCTTGGAACTCCCTTAGGAGAGAAAACAAAGTTTGCAAATTGTTTTTCATTCACTGAAAAACTTTATGGATGCATATCAGAAGATGGGGCCAACCACTAACAATTTTGTCGATCTAATAAGGTGGCGAAAGTCATAGGTGATGGGTCCTGATAAATGGGAGACAGTAAAAAACAGAGTTTCAAAAGAAGATGCAATTTCCATGTTTAATTTCAAAGAGGGCCTAAAGAAAAAGATGTTGAAGCTGCAATATTTTAAGCACCCTGACTTTGTTGGACATCTGTATAACAAAATTTTGGCAGCATATGCAAAATTGTTGTGGAACGATGAGGTTCCACACTATTTTGCAAGACACTTTTTTGTAGAGTTCTTTTTGCAAATGCACCATGATTATACTAGTCTACCATCCAAATATTATGAGACTGGTAAAGGACGTACATATGATCACAAAGGGGCATATCGAAGTGTGACATTGCTGAGGCCTCCACAACCTTTAGTACCTCACCCAACAGGGGCATTTGCATCACTTTCAGAGTTCCATGCTACATCATAAGTTGGTGAAGAGTCCAGGACTGCAATCGGGGAAAATTTGAAAGCTATTTTTTATGGTGTTGATGTTCGCATGAAGCGTTAGCGAGTGGAAGTCAATTCCCGGGCCACATTTATTGATAAAACAGATGCGGACTTAGATGCAATGTCAGAAAAAAAAGTTTTGGAGTATGCAAAATTTGGTCGGGATGGTTGGAAGAAGGTCATTCAGAATGATGACCCGAACCGCAGATTGATATGTGTTCTATTTAGAAAAATTTTGACGCATTTTATGATAGTTTACTTCTAGTTATAGATTTAGATATCCTCATCTCTATAGAAATAATCGAGTTATTCTTGCCATTAATTGCAGTTTTGAGATATGTTACATGAATCTCCAGTCGGTAGGGGACTTGATTCGACAAGTTTGAATTTGGATGGATTGAATCGGGTATGTTTTTTCTAATAGTTGTTCAATCTCCACTCTTTTGAATAAGAGATCAACAACATTTATAATTTTGTATAATTGTGAACACATTGAATCCTAGATTTAGTTCTGAGTTGTGTTGTTCACAACTCTCTATTCCATCTCCTAATACTTGGGTTGACTTGTCTCAATTCTCATTGGGAGAGTTTGAAGAGGGTGAGAGTTCACAGGTATCATTTAATGTCTTAAAATCATTTAAATTTAATGTGTTATAATCATTTAAATATAATTTTTAAAATTTTCAAATTTGAAATATGTTATATAGGCTAATGTGGAGAAGAGAGTACCTGAGAGTGTGCTCGGAAGGGAGATTGAGATTGAGGAAGCACTCAGATTAGGGAAGGATGTGTCCATTCAAGATGATTCATAAATGTATGTTCTTTACTTTTATCAATTTTTTGTTTTATCAATTTTTTAGTTTAGCCTTTCCTATTCAACGCTTTGATCAATTATTTTGAAATATATAGAACCCCTAGATAAGTTTGTCGTTGTCTTAAATGGTGTACATTCAAACTTATTTAAGGTTAGATCATGACGAAGACCTAATTTTTAACTTGAATATGTTTGAATATTTGAGAACAGATTCTATCCCACATCAGAAAAGAGAAAGTTTCTAAATTTTCCTCGATTGCATTCCTTGCTTTCTTGTCCAAGAATGGCGTAGTATGGACAAATTTGTGTTTTCTACATACAACAAAGTGAATTCCTTCTTGCTAGGGTATTGCCAACTCTTAACAAAATTGGTTACTAATCACAAAAACCAAAATTCAATTAGATTTACAAATAAGCTCAGACATATTGTGTATGTGAGCTAGCTCACATAATTTCAAAGAGAATTTCATTATATTTAATATGAATACATCCCATTTAAATGGTTTTTGAAGATTGACTTAATATACATGTGCAGATTTGTGTTTTCTTCATGTACATGCAAGATTATATGAGAACATCTATTCCATCGAAGAAAGAGAAGATAAGTATTTTTCGCTAGAATGGTTTTTAAAATGGAGATTTGTGAACTTTTTTAGATAATAAGTAGTTTTTTGGAAGAATTGCTTAATATGAAGATTTATGAGTCCTTTAGTTTGAAAGAGAATCGTGGAATTTGATTATATGACCACTGCAGAAGAAGAAGATAAGTATTTAACTGCTGAGGAGATTAATATTTTATTGTTGTGTAAATATGATCAAATAACATCGTCTGGGATGAGAATTACAGAAGGATTTGGGACTTTATCCACAAGGAGAATTTCCTGAAGGATTTTGGACTTTATCCACAAGGAGATACGTATTTCTTTGGAAGAATGACTTAATATGGAGATTTGTGAATTTTCTTCATACATAGTTCTATATTTATTTTCAGATTATTATCTAACTCTAACTCACAATTTGTTTTACCAAGAACAAAATAACATCACTTGGGATGAGAATTTCACTTGAAGGATTTGAGACCTTATCCACAAGGAGAATTTCACCTAAAGGATTTGAGACTTTATCCACAAGGAGATAAGTATTTCATTGGAAGAATGACTTAATATGGAGATTTGTGAACTTTCTTCATACACAGTTCTATATTTATTTTCAGATTATTATATAACTCTAATTCAATTTTTTTTTTACTAAGAACATAATTTTTCTTTTTTCTTTTTTTTTAAGATTTTAGATAAGATTTACAAATTGTTTAAATCATGTACTCTTAATTGGAGAGTAACTAGATCTTAAATCTGTTTAACTGTGGTTGGTTGTGTTATTATTACTTATTGTTTATGGGTAAAATCATGAAGATGGGTTAATCTTTTGTTTGTTTTATGAGAAAAAAAATTGTATTTCCACAAGTTCTTCAACTTCCGGCATACAAAAGTATTTTTTTTATTTAGAATTTCACTTTACAGTAAAAACAAAACTTGTGAAGAATTTTGTTAGCTTTCCAATGACTATTTTTCAATTTTTTTTTATCACGATTTGATATGTCAATTTGATAGTTGTTTAATAGTATGTTCCTTAAACATGAAAGGAATGATAATGAGTAACTTTTTTATACACCAATGTATCTATTATTAAACTTATGTTTTTAAGAAACAAAATATATTGCAACAATCTACAAAGACTCTATTTTATTATGACTATAATTTTGAATCTAACAGATGAATGTTATAATTTCTAGAATTTTTTGAAGTTGACCAAGATGAAAACATTGCAGATTTTAAACACATGTTTTTCTACACCTTGTATCTATCTTAATTTTTATTTAAAACTAAAATTTAAATATACCCTTTTGAAAAGAACAGTTTAAGGATTATGAATATATTTTTTTTCTAAATTTTTCACTGTATATTTTTATATATACTGATATTTCATTTCACCGAATCATAATGTCTGTTGAAAATATTATGCAGTGATTTAAAAAATAAATAAATAAAATTAGATAAAAATAAAGAAAATGAAAACAAATTATAGGAATTGAAAGTAGATTCAATTTTGGAAATGTTGGTGTCATTTTCGAAACCAAATTCTTAGTATTTGCAGGAGTCCGCAACCTCCGAAGTTCAGGTAAGATTGGGACAATTCTCTGGTTTTTGTTTTCAGTCCCAATTTCATGTTTTCAGTTGAAATAATCTTTCGACCGAAACCTTGATTTTAACGGAATCCATTAAAAATAAACGTTTTGGCTGAAAAGTCTTTCGACCAAAATATTCTTACCACAGGAAAATAATTCATCTAAAAAATATTATACATGAATTTCAAGGGCGCCGTCAGGGCACCGTTCAATTTGACGTGCAAATTTTCGGCCGAAAAAATTCCTAGCAACATGTTTTTAGCTGAAAATTTGCCGCTAGGAATTTTTGAGACCTGATTGTCTCGAAAGTGTTACCCAACTTTATAATTTTACCCTTATTTAATATTTAGTTACAGTATATATGCTAATATGTGTTATTTGTTTTTTTATTATGTTTTTTATTTTTACAGCTGTCTAAATTATATTTGGTGGAAAATATGTTTACAATATATTTTGTGGGAAAGAGTATGTTGGAGGATGACAATTAACTATTTTCTTATGTATGTCAATTTTATTTTAATTACAATTTTTGAATTCTGTATTATTTCGCATATTTAAATTGTAAATTAAAAATTTTTGAAATCTGTTTTGTTTGCCGGTTTGAATTTCATGTATGAAGTGATCTTTCTTAAAGCGATGGATTAGAGTCCAGAATTTTGGAGTTAAATGTGTTAGTTTTTGTTATCATCCTAAAATAGATGTGGAACTTATGTATTTTATAGTGTTACTATTCAGACTTTGATTATATATATATATATATATATATATATATATATATATATATATATATATATATATATATATATATATATTTCATAATTTTGGCATTCAAAATAACAATTTTTGTCTCATATTTGATTTTTCATAATTTATGGAAAAAAGTGACAAAGTTAACTTGTTATGAACTAATGTTTTATATATTCTCCTTTTTACAATGCATTAAATTAAGCATCAAACTTTTAAATACTTTTTTGCCATGTATTAATTTAAATGTTTCATTTTATGTTCACTGTGTACTGTCGAAAATATGAAAAATATGATTCTATTGTCAAAAAGTGATAAAGTTGACTAATAATGAACTAATGTTTTGTATATTTTCCTTTTTACAAAGTATTTTAAATTAAGTATCAAACTCTTAAATACTTTTCTGCTATGTATTAATTTAAATGTTTGATTTTATGTTCATTGTGTATTGTCAAAAATATGATTTTATTGTCAAAAGGTGGAAAAGTTAACTAGTAATGAAATAATGTTTTCTGTATTTTTTTTTTACAATGAATTTTAAATTAAGCATCAAACTCTTAAATACTTTTCTGCTATGTATTAATTTAAATGTTTTATTTTATGTTCACTATGTACTGTCAAAAAATGATTCTATTATCAAAAAGTGACAAAGGTAACTAGTAATGAAATGTTCAAAATGATGTGACAAAGTGGCAAAAAGTGAAATTTAACGATAAAATAAAATGTTCAAAATGACATGACAATAAAATAAAACCTTAAAATGGAAGAGATGATCAACTCTTCTTTAATTTTATCATGTAGTCATTAAAAAAATGCTAAAGATATAAGAGATATTCACCTAAAGCTTCATATACCCTAACCTAATGCAATATTATTAAAATAAAGTAGAAAAAAATACTATTGAACAAAGTAAGTGTCAATGGAAATAGTGTTTAACATTTTTTTCATTCTTTATATCACTATACCACTATCTTACTACTTCAAGTCAATATAGTTGGAATAGAATTCACCAAATAGTTTGAGTGTTATACCTCTCCAACATTAATAATTGGTTTTACTACATGACATTAAATTTGTGTATAAACTTTTATTTTACTCTACATGAAATTAAATTTTTGTATAAATTAATATGGTAAATATAAAATTCGTGTTTTTTTATAAAGTAATATTGTAAATATAAAATTCGTGTTTTCTCTTTGGAAGTCATGGTCAAAACTAAAGAAGAAAGTTATATATATTCATACACCTTAACAATCAAATGGTTAAGGGAGAATCTCTTATCCTATAAACAACAGAATCTCCTACACAAATATCATGACCTTAAAAATAAATTATTATCATATAAAATAATAACAATCAAATGATTAAGGGAGAATCTCTTATCCTATAAACAACTACACAAATATCATGACCTTGAAAATAAATTATTATCATATAAAATAATAACAATCAAATGGTTAAGGGAGAATCTTTTATCCTATAAACAACAAAATCCCCTACACAAATATCATGACCTTAAAAATAAATTATTATCATACAAAATAATTGTGACACTTTTAATATTTATAAAGCATTACATCTATATTAAAATTTTTGTTAAATTAAATATAAATTAACATTGTGAATAATTATATATAATAATTGTGAAACATAAAATGTTTATATAAAAAAAAATTCAATTAAAAAAATACTTTAAATTATTATTTTTTAATTAGATGTAGAGGTTAAATTTGATATTGAATCCTTCGTATATATTAGAAGAGGTTACATTAATGGTTCTATCAATGTAATTGAGTATCATAAAGATGTCATGGTAATGCACATACTTGAGAAAGGATTAGTTCCATTTATAAGTTATAAGTGGGTATCTTGGTGATCCATCACTAGAATTTGCCAGAATCTTGCAAATCCAACCATGCGTAAGAAGTGAAGAAACTTCTCTTTAAATAGAGAGTTTCTAGATCAACCTTTTACAATAAAAAAAAATATTCCTTGTATTCTAGAAGGTACTAAAAATGTATAACTCCTCGATGTGATCAATTGGCTTTGATAAGTGAACTTCATGATACTTTGCGGGTATTAACCTTATGTAGTACAAAGAGATTTAATGTTACCTCAAAAAAGAATGACGCCCAATCCATTTGAATAGTCAATGGAATAGAATGAGCCATGAGGAATAGTCACTCAATGGGTGCGGCTCCATTCCTAGCATGTGAGATTATATGGCCGCTTGTATTACCACTTGAGGACCCACGACATTGTATCGTTTAGCATGTAGCAAGGTGACTCCAAAGTAAATCGAACCCATCGAACATGTGAAAAGATGGACATGAATTCTTACGACTTCATGTGAGAAGGACCCCTTTGTAATTAACAT
The DNA here is from genome assembly GCA_009831015.1 of Picea engelmannii. Lineage (NCBI taxonomy): Eukaryota > Viridiplantae > Streptophyta > Pinopsida > Pinales > Pinaceae > Picea > Picea engelmannii. The sequence continues at coordinate 349,894 of ML782614.1, forward strand.
GACTTAATCACCCTACATATAATAGTATATGCTTTCTCAACATGTGTGCCCCTTTATGAACATGGGGAAAATCAAAGAGTATGGTTGAAAATTATGGGTTTGAAGGGGACGGCTCCATAATACATATATGGGAATGGGTTCAAACATTCTAAAGAAATTAAACCCCATCGAATGAAATTCATTAAAATATATTTTACTTGTCTTAACATGTGATCCATTTCCAATCACAAGATGGAATGAGAATTTGATATCATAAAGGTGCCCTAATACTATGCTTTCTTTAAAAAAGATTAGTCTCATCCAAATGTTAGAAGGGGGCATGCTTAGAAGAATATATGATGATGGGTCTATTAGTTGGATCAGGTACTTAAAGATGTCTCGTAAATATTCCTAGTAGTGAGCATGCCTAAGTTAGGATTAGTTTCATCCCTTATGCCTAAGGATACCTCACTTCTTGACTTGAAAAAAGAACTTGTATTATATAAAATGCATGTCCCTAAAAGATTAAGTTCTCCTCTATCCTATATTAAAGTTAGGGTGCACCCCAAGTGGTTCTTGGTTCTTTCACTCTTATGCAAATTTAGGTTATAACATACTTGGGCATAAATTTCCAAGTGATTCCCTCATTCATATCCTAATTAGAGTGGAATTCCCCAAGAACATACTTTTGGGTATTAATGGGGGTGTCATAATTTGTAAGTACTTCTCTTACTCTTATTCAAATAGGGTGCACCACAAGTGGTTCCCTCATTATTATATTAATTCTTGTTTAAATCCCAAAAACATAATTTTGGCACTAACTAAGATGCAAATTCATTAAGTTGTTGTCTCATTCCTATATATGTAAATTAAGGTGTGCCCCAAGCATGTCCTTTACTTCTATACTAATTAGGGTGAAATTCCCCAATGACATACTTTTGGGTATCGATAGGGGTATAAGTTACCAAATGGTTCTTTCAGTTCCATACAAATTAGTAGTTCCCTAAATCCTATACTAATTAGGTTGTAAGTATTAACAATATACTTTTAGGTACTAATTGGGGTGCAGTTCTCAAGTGATTTTTTTTGTACATAGTACCCTTTTTATAAATATCATAATTGGAAATATGTTTGAAGATAGTCAAAACAAGTCATCAAAATCTGGAATGTACTTTCAATGAAAAATTAAAAATTATGGAATTTACACATGTGCCAAGTTTGTTTAAAAACACCGTAATGGTATTCCATTTTCAATTATTCGTTCATGATTGACTTTGGACATTTTCCATTTTCTAACTTTTATTTATTTATTTATTGAACTTCTATTAACTTTATGCGTGTTGCACATACCAAATGAATATATTGACAACTTGTGACATCCTATTGCTAGTCTTGAAAGTGAATATGAGTATCGGTTTGATGGGTTTATTGAAAAAAAATCCTTTCAATACAATGGATCGTCTTTCATATATAAAACCGTTATCATCAAAATATTCTAATAGCCTCATCTTTTGTTCCGTGCATCACATCAAATAATATTTCACGTTTTCAGTGTTGTCTATAGGTGCAACCATGGAAAAAACATCTCCTAAAAATAATTGGATATATTGGACAACAAATAATTCGTGTTAGATTATCACACAAGCACATCTACACGTTATTTGATAAAATTTAAACATAAAAATTCCACCTTCTCTAACAAGATCAAAAACTCTATTTCCATCAACTGAAACTATAGTTTCATTTAATACCATCTCCTCTGAGCTTGCAAGTGGCATTTTCCCTTTTACATTAAGTTCAGTATGTCTCCAAGATTTAACATATCCTGTATTTTTGTTCTCACAAATATCTATGGATTATGTGTCCTCTATGCAAATTGAACAAAAATAAGAGTCATTTCTTCTATCAAATGCAAATCCATTTTGAAAACGTTTTGTTTTAACTGAATGTATTTTTCTTGTCCCAGGTATTGTACTGGCGTCATATGGGATTGATATATTTACATCTTCGATTTCAACATACCAAAAAAACATGCACAAGACAAGAATTTGTTAACTTGAAATCTCTCAAGAAAATGATTGAAGATTGACTATAAATTTGAACACGTTCAAATTTATATATCCTGTGTACATACATGTAACATTTATATATAGACACACCTGCGCACATCCCTTAATAGATTATATTCATGTCTTAGCGCCATTTTTCACCATTCAACAACTTGTTCAGCGGATTCAAATCGATTAGCATGAGGGTTCAACTGATACCTTCGAAGTGCTCGTTTTATACATGCCCCTACACCGTCGTGCTCTCGTTTTCCATGACCAGTCTAAAAAAAATTACAACAATGTGTAATGTTAATTTTTTTATGAAGACAACATAACCAATAGAATGATCGTGCATATTTGAACTGACCCACACACCCATCAGACCATATCCAATGTCGATCGAATCTGATTTCACGTTCTTTCAATGAATCATAAAATTTATCAAAACAATGTTGTACATAATGTGTGTCGTGTGCTCGATCATCACTTATATAAAAGTGATATTCTTTAATAACATGTTGATTGTCATTGGTTCTTTCTATGTTATCAAGACTCCGTTGAGCCTGTCTATATAGAACGTGGATAAATATCATGACTTGATCAGAATGACAATATTCTCTCTGTATTTCTTTTTGTGCAACGAATGTGTAATTCTCTGCAAAATCAACTACAGACAAAATTTTCCCTGGTGGAAACACTTCACGGGATTGTTTGAATTGTAGATATTTCCATCAAGCTCTATGTGAATGCTTGGTGTATTTATAGATTTCTTCCTCAAACTTCTTCAAAAAATCTATCATGCAGATTTATCTACCTTCAAATCAATCCTTTTGGAAATAACATTTGAAGAATGTGGAGCCATGCTGCTAAGATATTCATATCTCTTCCAATTGACTCTTATATTAGAAAATGATTGATCATTCATATCAATATGATACTTTGAATAAAAAAAACTTAGATTTCCACAACAATCACATTTCTTTTCACCAACACATTTTTTTTTGTAAAATAAATCATCTTCTCTTTCACATAGAATTTCAGATATAAAAACATGGAATGTTGAAGGAGGAGCTGAACCTGGCCATAAAGTTTTACCAAAATCCAAAAAAGTGTTGTAATACAACTCAAATTCCATATGATAAGGACAACAACAAGTGTCACGGACAATGATGGGTCTAACAAACCATGGTTTTTGTTGCACAAATGTATTGATGAAAATTTTAACTTCTTTGTGCTATTCTTTGAACTTATTGAACAACTCTATTTGTGTCATTCACAATATATGTTTTGGATGTTCTTCATATTGTTTTTGTGCTATTCTTCATCGCAACACATCCCTTGTATGTGGTGAAACACAAGATTCTTCCAACCAACAATTACGGGTCAATTCTTTAACATTTTATGCAAGTCTATCTTTGTAGGGTTGTCTAGAAATCATTGATCAATAAACCAATTCATCATTTACATCTATTTTCAATCGAAATTTTCTATGTTTGTGCAATGTTTTTCTTGACGTTCCCATCGTTTTTTCCATGTGTCGTGTCAAACGATCTTTTATATTTCTCCCTGAAACAATTGTTGTTTGTAACATTCTACGTGAAACACATACATCTTCTTTTTAATATTTTCCAAAAGCTTTTAACACACTAGTTATATTGTTAAAGACATTCTGTTTCACCTTTGTATCCTTTGTCGACTTTTGAATACCCAATAATGATGTAGCTTCTTTTAACTTTCTTGACTTCATTAGACAAAGTAAAAGTTGAGATTCTACTGTTACTGATTCATCTTTGAAAAAGTATTATACATATTCTTAGTTCAATATCTTATATAATGCTTTTTTCTTCCCAAATTTGTTAGTATCAACATTTTCTAATATTTCATCATCAATGTTGATAGATTCTCCTACATATTTCAATTTAAAGTTTATATTAAAAAACATAACCCGAACACAAATTCACTAATATATACTTGAGTGTTCATCTTGTATTAATCTAAATTTATGTACATACCTATAGGTGATTCATCTTCTGCTTCAATTTTAGTTTCAACGTCTTCTTCGACATTATGAGACAAATCTATTTATGTTTTTTGAAAAACATCAAATTGTAATTACAATCAATTATATTATTTACAATATTTTAAATTTGAATTCTATACTTTGACTTCTGTACTTTCTGAATACAGTCCCAATGTGTGTTGTGTGCTCGATCATCATATGTGCATGCATACCTGGCTGAACTTCTTCTTGTTGAAAATATCTATTGACATTATCATCGTTTCTTTCTTCAATATTTGCACGTTCTTGTTTCTTTCTCCGATAAAGCTCTTTCCTTTGTTCGATTTGGCAAGTATCATCTCGAGTGCGATCATATTTTCTCTTGTGCAAACTTTTGTTTCCCATGAATTGTATAGTTATCTGTAAAAGATATGTTCAACAAAGACTTCACTTTGAAAAAATGCTCAACATTTATCTTTCAACATATAAATTGTTATTCCAATAAAAACTTGAACAAACATCAATTACCTTATTCAACGAAAACCAAAAAGATGATTCAAAAATTTGTTTAAGTGCTCTAGAAAACCATCATGTATCGATATCGATCCTCCGATTAAGCCTATGGAACAGAGGGAAGAAACAAAGAAAGAAAAGAATACAACTGCAATCAATAATATAAATGCTTTGAAATCCCTATCTTTGAGCTTATATATGTCTGTCCATCCGATGAATCATGTTAAATGTGTTCGACCGAAAGCCTATTTATACAATTTGGCGTGAAATGAAATATATGATGTGTCGTTTTATTTTTTCCGACCGACGGAATTCGCTCAACAACCTTTCAGCTGAAAGAAGTTTTTTTCGACTGAAAACCTTGGAAACCATTCAGTTTTGATGGTTTCCATTAGATTTTAGTATTTCGGCCGAAATATTAGTTTATTAGCCGAAAGATTATTTCATTCGAAAACATGAAATTGGGACTGAAAACAAAAACTAGAGAATTTCCCTAAGCTTACCTGAACTTCAGAGGTTGCAGACTCCTACAAATACTGAGAATTTGGTTTCGAAAATGACACCAACATTTCCAAAATTGAATCTACTTTCAATTCTTATAATTTGTTTTCATTTTCTTTATTTTTATCTATTTTTATTTAATTTTAAAAAAAAAAACTACATAATATTTTTAGCAGACATTATGATTCTGTGAAATGAAATATCGGTATCTCTAAAAATATATAATGAAAAATTTGGAAAAAAATATATTCATAATCCTTAAACTGTTCTTTTCAAAAGGGTATATTTAGATTTTAGTTTTAAGTAAAAATTAAGATAGATACAACATGTAGAAAAACATGTGTTTAAAATCTGTAATGTTTTCAGCTTGGTCAACGTAAAAAAATTCTAGAAATTATAATATTCATGCGTTAGATTCAAATTTATAGTCATAATAAAAAAGAGTCTCTGTAGATTGTTGCAGTATATTTCGTTTCTTAAAAACATAAGTTTAATAATAGATACATTGTTGTAGAAAAAAATAACTCATTATGATTCCTTTCATGTTTAAGGAACATATTGTTAAACAATTTTCAAATTGACATATCAAATTGTGATAAAAAAAAAATGTGAAAAATAGTCATTGGAAAGCTAACAAGATTCTTCACAAGTTTTGTTTTTACTGTAAAGTGAAATTCTAAATAAAAAAAGTACTTTTGTATGCCGGAAGTTGAAGAACTTGTGAAAATACATTTGTTTTCTCATAAAACAAGCAAAAGTGTAACCCATCTTCATGATTTCACCCTAGGGTGACATAAGAAACGGTTAGGGATTGCCCTCATTGTATATGGTTGAAATGGTAAATAGTGCGCTTGTTATATGTAAAAAATTAGGTGTTGACTAAGTTGTTTGAGGATATTTGTTTTTTTAATAAAGTAAGCTTTTATATGAACTTCATGGTTCACCGTTACTAGTCTTGTCTTTCTAGGATTGAAGCTTCTTCTCTTTGTTCTCCAAATAAGAAACAAGTGTTGCATAGCAGCTTAGTTCCTGCCATACAAGTTTGAAAATAGAAATACAGAAAAGATAAAATTTGAGGATTAACTCAAGACCGTTGGTTTTAGTCATAGATAAAATTTGAGTTGAAGACCTACGCATAGCATTGATAGAAGTCATGATTTACTTCACTTAAAAAAAATATAAAAAAATAAAAAAATTGAGAACTATCATATTCATTGTGCATGGGCGATTAACCCAGGGAATAGTAACTTAATTATTTAAAAATAAAAAAGAAAAGAAAGAAACCTTGACTCAACATGCGGCTAAGTTATCATTCACAATGCAGTTTTATTGTATTTCTATCGGTGATGCCCTATTTTTTGGATTTTATCTTTTTCCTTTTTATTTAATATTGAATGAAAGAAACTACCACACTTGGCTGGGGCCAGTTTTTCAGAGATCTTGACGGGTTTCTGTACCAAAAAAAAAAAAAAAAAGAGCTACGACATCAAACTTGTGACCAAATTCGAGTAAAAACTGCTACAAATTGAGACTATGTGCACACCTGGAATTGTCTGTGCAATTTTAACAGAATAAATTTGTTTAGTTTATGGGTAACTTTCCCTCTACAAATTGCCTCTACATTGCATGCTGTAATGGAAATATTATTTCTGGATATACCTAGATATGAAGGGTGGGGTAAACCCCTCAATTGGATATACTTATATGTGTTCTTAAAAGTGCAAAGAGAAGACAAAGACAATGCTACATCAAAATTTAATATCAAATCTTACACAATAAGAAATTAGCTGAACTTCTAGACAAGAAGAGAGAATGGATGGCTTTGCATTTTACCAAAGACTCAAAAGCACATAAATATTAAGCTCTTCATTTTTTTAGATACTTTGTTCATTGCAGAAAGTTCAATAAACCCTGGACTAGAAAAAACAATATCCGCAACAAAGATTGGCAGTATATCAAATTGAAATCCTATTACACCTAGAGAAGTTTATTAATTTGAAATTTCTTGTTGCATTTAGAGAAGCGAGGTGATTTACATTCAAGGCAGAGAAGATATTCTTAAATGTCTTTATGTGTATTGTATGATGATTTTATCAACATAGAATAAATTTATTTATTAAAAACTTAAAATAAAATAAAATTATTAATATTAATTTCAATCATTTCATTCAAATTTCAGGTGTATTAATTCTCAAGACTTTAAATCCAAAATTAACATAGTTTTACAACAAAAACATTAGATATAATTTTTTTTTTCAAATTTGATTAACTTTTATTAATAAAAAGTAATTGAATAATACCTTATCTCCAACACCAATAGCCTCTAGTTGTTGCAATGAGATTCTCATCTCGATCAAGCAGTGATTCATAGAATCCATTTAAATTCACTATGTAGATAAACAAAGGAAATATGTAATTTGAAAAACCCTTGCAAAACTCTGATAATGACCTGGAAAAAATATGGTAAAGTGCAGTGTGTACATACATAAGAAGAAATTCATTTAACATACATGAGAGAGAAAGCGCTTGTCTGCCCTTGTAATCTAGTTCCATAGGAAATTGATATGATTTTATTATGTATTTGTCTCCAAAAACATTCATAGCTCAAGATGTTATATAGAGAACACAAAGATATAAGAAACAATCTAAGTTATACGAAATATTACCTTTCTTGGATATGAGTTGCATTAGATTGAATCATTGCACAACTGAAGCACCATCTCTAAATGATGTGCTCCAAACCGACAAATAGATTGATAATAACTACAACACATTCTCTAAATGATGTGTTTCAAACCCGGGAATAGATAGACAGTGACAGATGTGGATAGATAGAGATATTGTAATATCATAAAAATCAATTTGGATATTAGATGCATCGGCCTAAAACATTCCAGAGAAAACAGGGAGTTGGATAAACAATGTAATATCAGAAGTCTCTTTGAATATTAGATTCAATGACAACATGAAACATTCCAAACTGCAACATCATCTTTTAATAAATGATAATAATCCAAACCAAAGAAGAATAGATAGACAATGAGGGTGATGGATAAATAGACAGTGAGGGCGATGGATAAATAGACAATGCAATAACATAAGTCTCATCCATAGGGTAGTGAACATCTGATAGATAATAATCCATGCATAATAGCTGGTTGTCTTCCTTGGCCAAGTGGCTAGATCTTTCTAACATCTGTTGCATAGTACCCTTAATCCTGTCCTCCACTCCGGACACTTGCCTGCCAGAAATATCACGATCAACATTTGGTTTGCAGGATTTGTATTTGATAGACACCGAATTCCTTTTGTTCTTGGAATTCCCTTTCAACCCCAGACCTTGAACCCACCATGGCCCTTGATCCTCACATAGACTCCTCCTCTATTCGTGTATTTCTTGTAATATGGACTTCCTGGGATGGATTGAAAGATAAAATAATGTGTCTGCTTGAACCACCTCCTCCTATCAATTAAAATTTTCCTGGGGAATGGATCAATGCAGGAAATTTGTAAGGATAATAAATTATTAACCAAGGCAAGGATAAGGAATTATTAACTCGCTTTAATTAAGGGTGATTGTTTGTATAGCGTTTGGCGGATTTGTGTAGCCTGAAAAGGTATTTTCTAAGGATGGCCTAGTGCCACGCGGTTCTACCCCTTGCCATCATGGCCAGTGAGATATTTGTAGCCACTTTTAGGGCTCGAATTCAAGCAGAGAGCCTGGTAGTGCATTGATTGATTCTCCCACGACGGAGCATGGCTACCAGGCATACAAAAGCGTAACCACTAAACAAAACAAAAGGATTCATGTAAATTCAAATGTTTATGTTCAGCCCACCAGGTGGTTAATAACCTGGTTGAAGCGCAATGATCATACACCTATAATGCGATAAAGAAATCCTAACTTGAAACAGGAGGCGCACAACACTAGAGAATGCATGGTTTAAAAAGGATTTTTAATTGTCATTTAGTCTCTTCTTTCTAAAAGCTCCGGATCTTCTATAATGAGTCGAGATGAATCTACATAAGTAGAGATAACCCACAGAATTACGGACAGGAAAAGCAGGTAGAAAAATATTCTCTACATATATTCTATGTGTGCTTCTCTGTGTATAGTCCACCACTGAAATTCCATTTCATTTCATCATTCGAAAATATATTTTTGAACTGAGTAGGTACAAGTTGGGCCTTCTCCAGTTATATACATTGATTACTGTGTGAAGACTATCGTGAAAGAGAGCATGTAGAGGAAAGTGTTATGTGACCATTCCCATGTGGTATAGCGTCGTCTTCCTGTACAGGATTCCCGCGAAGTCCACCGGCTTAGACTATGTATATGAAAATGACTCCCCTATTCATATTAAGGTTTCCTCTACCTCCTTCGCTGCTTACTCTGTCCCTGGGAAGCAACAACAACAACCATTTCTCACCAAGGAGGTTCTGGATGCAACATGAGCAAATAAGCATAAAAAAAATACTTTTTCTTGATGGTCAAATGTTTAGAGTTGGCAGGATTCCATGCTTGTGCCATGTCCTAATTGGAATCTGTCTTTGTCCATGATTGTATGTATATTTTACTATGTTTGAATTCAGTCTTGCAAATGATAGATGGAAACCCTAGCTTCCATGTTGGATGTGTAGTGATGCAACTGAAAAAGTGGATGACTATAAATAAAGCGATAACCGGTTGCTTATGTTGGAAAAGAATAGGGCATATCGAACATTCTAATAATAGAGCCAGGGCTTGGTCGCGAGCTCGTATCATGTAGATAGTATCTTCTTCCCCGATATCAGATCGGGTAGACACCCCAACAAAAACATGGATTTTGCCTAAGTATAACCTCGGTTCATTATCCAGTCAAGTTGTTAGCACTCTGTAAATCTATTTGGATGATAAACAAATGACGAAGGTAACTTTTTCAACCAAGTTTGAGACCCAAAACTAGCCTTTCATTTCTGGATAGGGATCTCTTAGAAATGGCGCAGTCTCTGCACAGAATATGACTCTGAAAACAGTGGCTAGATTTAACACCGATGGTAAAAAGGTTTCTGGTTATATTGGCACAGAAAAGTAAAACTTTGGCTATGGGGTCGATTTGAGGAAGAGACGGAACACATGACTCAGTGAATGGATTCAAGAGGAGAAGGCTAGGTGAGCAATATTCTTCAGTGTAAATCGTAAAGTGTGGTGGGAGAAAAACACAGAAAGTAACTTAAGAGCATCGTTGTGGACAAATTCAGAGTTAGCTTGAGAGGAAAACATTTTATCTAAGTGGCATGAACATAGGGCGTTGTACAACGAATCCACAGGTTTGAAAATTCATTCTGAAATAGACAGTATGAGATATGAAATAAAAGGTAACAGGAAACACATACACAAAGAAAGAGACACAATACATCCGACTATCAAAACTAGAATCTTTTCATCAAATCACTGGACCTTTGCATTAAATTTCGGTCAAAAAATCATATTACATACAATAGCAGTCGTTTTCTCGAAATTGCCAACCAACCCTGTTTACATAAAAATGATCCCCATATATAGAAAGATAATTTCACCCTTGGTTTTTAGGGTCGATCTAATCTCTCCTGGAATCATGGATCCGTTTTCTTTGAAAGAGAACAATAACTTCAATGGATTCACTAAAAATAGAAAACCCGACTTTGCCAATTCATAATCGTAACCAAAATATTCTTTACAGTCATTGATCATGATCCAAATTCTACCATATGGTTGTGATGAGACATCATTTGCACTACTGGACACTCTATCATCCCTGCACATCAAGTCTACTATACAATAGTGACCTACAACAAAAATGCAACAGAATGCACAACAAACTAGTAAAATAGGTGTTAAATATGACATCGTATATCACTGATAAAAAACTATTTTTAGAAATTGAGATAGGTTGTTTTATTTAAGATCGTTATAAAGAAAAACCTCTCTCGGTTTCTTAGAATTCATCTCCAGCTGGCTGAAATATGTGTCGCAAAAACATGTCTTGGACAGGAAATCACAAAAACCGAAAAATAGGGCTCAAATATTCCTTCGAATATCCCAATCCGTGAAACATTTTAAAAATATGAGATAGGTTTTTATTAATTGGTTTGTCCTCAACGAAAAACTCTTGGGTATTTTCAAAATTTCTCTCCAGGTGGTCAGAAATTGATCTTGAAGTTGACCTCTAAACCAATAATTTGCACAGTGCGACCTGTAGCCTGTGCGTAGGAAAATCCACTGCGTGACAGCATCCTATGTGCGACAGCCCACTGTGTGACAAAATCCACTGCGCGAATAAACCCACTGCGTGACAACATCCTATGTGTGACAACCTTCTTTGCGCGAAAACATCCCTTACGCGACAGGTTCCTCTGGGCGACGACATTCTCTGCGCGACAACATCCTCTACGCGACAACATTCTCTGCGCGACAACATCCTCTATGCGGTGCACAGTGAATTTTGTAGCACACAGTTGAAAATTGAAATGGGAATAAATAAATGATAAGCTTCCTTTGAAACTGGCCCTTGGAGATGATCATTCAAAAAAAATTCATTTTGGAGTAGAAATAACTCCAAGTCTTTGGTGAAAATATTCAAAGGCTTCCCGTGGAAGTGGTTTTGTAAAGATGTCTGCCACTTGTTCTTTTGTGCCCACATACTCAACTCTGATGTTCTTTTCTGCAACCTGTTCCCGTAGAAAGTGATACTTGATTAGAATGTGATTTTTCTTGGAGTGCATCAGCATGTTTTTTGAGATACTGATGTCACTTGTATTCTCACAATATATTGGAATGGGGTCATCATACTCAACCTGTATATCTGTCAAAGTTTGTTTCATCCAAAGAACCTGTGTACAACATGATGTTGTTGCAATATACTCTGCCTCGGCTGTAGATAGAGATACTGATGATTGTTTCTTGCTTAGCCATGATATCAAACACTCACCTAAGTAGAACGCTTCTCCACTGGTGCTTGGTCGGTCATCAATAGAACCTGCCCAATCTGCATCTGTGTAGGAAATAAGTGATAGATCTTTTCCTTCTGGATACCATAATCCAAACTCTTATGTTCCTTTGAAATATCTGAAAATCCTCTTTACTGCTAATACATGTGATTCCTTTGGTGCTTCTTGAAATTGTGCCACCTGTCCAACTGCTTTCATTACATATGGTCTAGATGTTGTCACATATAGTAGGCTGCCAATCATTGACTTGTTGCCAATCATTGACTTGTATTTCCTCTGATCTGTAGACTTCGAATCATCATCTTTGCTAAACTTACAACTGGTTTGCATGGGAGTGATAACTGGTTTGCAATCTTCCATTCCGAACCTCTTTAGCATTTATCTGATATACTTGGTTTCTTTGACGTATCTGAAGTCCCATAAAGAAGGATAGTTCTCCAATTAACGACATTTCAAATTCATCCTGCATGTCATTTGCAAATTTCTAGCCTAACCTGTCATCATCACTACCAAAAATAATATCATCAACATAAACTTCAATTAATAAAATATTACCTTAACTTACCTTGATGTAGAGGTTGTTGTCTGCACTTCCTTTTCTGAACCCTGCCTACTGCAGATACTTATCCAGTCTGGAGTACCATGCTCTAGGANCCTGTTTTAGACCATACAAGGCCTTCTTTAATTTACATACATAGTATGTGTTCTCTAACAACTGAAATCTTTCTGGTTGTTTAATGTAGACTTCTTCTTCAAGTTCCCCATTCAGAAAAGATGATTTTACATCCATCTAATATACTTTAACATTTTTGGAGAATGCATAAGCTAAAAGTAAACAGATTGCTTCCATTCTGGCAACTGGGGAAAATGTCTCTTCAAAGTCGATTCCTTCAATCTGTGCATATCCTTTACATACCAATATAGCTTTGTTCTTTATAACCTGTCCATCTTCATTCAATTTATTCCTGAAAACCCATTTTGTGTTGATCACATTATTATTCTTTGGTTTTGGAACCAATTCCCAAGTGTCATTTTTCTCTATTTGATCCAATTCTTCATCCATGGCCTTATTCCAAAATTCATCCTTGCTAGCTTCTTCAAAACAATTTGGTTCAATTGCAGATAAGAGTGCTAGGTGTGTTTGTTCTGGTGAACGAATTTTTCTTCTAGTCTCAACTCCTGCATCTTTGTTTCCAATAATCTGATCTGAAGGATGATTCTTCTGTACTCATTTGCTAGGTGTCTTTGAAGATAATTTCTGAACTTGCTCTTTTGGTTCTGTTGGATTCTCTTCATCTTCATCTTCCTCTTCTACTTCTTTTTCATCTTCTTCTTCGAAAAGTTATTCCATTGATTTGTTTTCTTCTTCCTTTGATTATGGTCTGCATGTTTCATCAATTGTTACGTTGATGTTTTCCACAACTTTGTTCAATCTTAGATTGTAACACTTGTATGATTTCCTTGTACTTGAGTAACCAATAAGTATTCATTTTTCCACACGAGAGTCAAACTTTTTGATTCTGCGATCTTCACTTTTGATGTAGCATTTGATTCCAAAAACTCTGAAGTGCTTCACATTTGCTGGTCTTCCTTTCCATAGCTTGTAGGGAGTTTTATCGGTGTTGTTTATGAGCATTACTCTGTTTTGAATGTGAACTACTCTATGCACTGCTTGTGTCCAAAATATCTGTCAAATTGGATTCCATTAGCATTGTTCGAGCCATTTCTTGTACCGTCCCGTTCTTTCTTTCAACAACTCCATTATGTTGAGGTGACCTAGCAACAAAGAATTGTCTTTTTATTCCATGACTGCTATAGTAGTCCATAAATTCCTTTGAAGTGAACTCTCCTCCATTATCAGATCTCAAACATTTGATTCTTGAATCCATCTCAGTTTCAACCATTTCCTTGTAGATCTTGAAGTTTTCAAAAGCTTTTGACTTGTGCTTGAGAAAACAAACTGAAGTCATTCTTGTATAATCATCAACTAATAACATAAAGTATTTTTCACCTTTTAAGCCCTTTGTTGTAGTTGGTTCAACTAGATGAGTGTGCACACAATGGTCTTGTTGTTGAATATTCCTTTGATTTGAACCTGGTCTTTGTTTTCGTTCCTTGTTGACAATGCTTGCATAAAGTGTTGGTTGGTTTCGTGATCTGGGGCATTTCTCTGAATGCTTCTCTTTTGTTGACTTTGACAAGGTTATCAAAATGCATGTGACCCATTCTTCTATTCCATAGCCGACTTTCATCTTCCTTTCCTAGACAACAATTTCATTTCCAATTTCACTTAACACATATATGTTGTTTGAAGTTCTTGCAGCTGTACCGACCAATTTCCCTGAACCTTATTTTCTTATCTCACACTTTTCTTAATCGAAAGTAATTTTATGACCTTGGTCACACATTTGACTCACACTTAGAAGATTATATTTCATATATTCTACCAGTAGAACATTTTGTTCCTTTTCATTCTTGTTCCCAATTCAAACTGTGCCTTCTCTAATGATTTTGGATGAATTATCATTTCCGAAGGAGACTAATCCATTTTTTTCTTTTCGTAATGTAAGAAATTTGTCTTTATCACCTGTCATGTGTTTTGAACATCCATTGTCAACATACCAACCATGTTTCTTCTGCTTAGCTTGTAGAGAGACTGTGCATTCTTCATTGTTATACTGATCTTTCTTTCTTATCCATGTCGGTTTATGAGGTTCTTGTCTGTGGCTGTTGTTATTCTATTGAGGTTCTTGTTTGTGACTATTGTTATTCTGTTGAGGTTCTTTAGGAGGGACTGTCATTTTTCAATCCTTGGCCATGTGTCCAAAATTGTCACATTTGTAACATTCCACTTCAGTTCTCAAATATTCAAACCTGTTGTAAATTATTCTTTGTGTGTCACTAGGTCTCCTTGAATAATCCCTTTGTGTATAACTCTCAAAGTTGTTACTGTTCCTATTGTTAGCTCTGCAATTCACAACTTTATGTCCAAAATTATTACATGGATAACATAAACCAAAAAATATAGTTTGATACCTGAGAGTTGAAGATCTTTTGAAAGTAGGTGCTCTTATGAATCCTTCTTCTTCTTGAGGCCTATCTGTCTGTTGTTGATTCTAAAATCTGAATCTTCTTGGTGGAGGAGTGTCCCTGTAATGTTCCTTATATATCTTCCTATCCTCCTTGATTGTTTCTGCATAGCTCTTTGGATTTATTTCTTGCTCTATTGTTTTGGAGCTTGATCCCTTTTGTCTCTGATTGTATCCAAGTTTGGACTTGTCAAGATGAGATTTTTGACTGTTGATAATGTCATCCAGAACTTTTGAGCTATTCTGCATATTTTTCTTTTGAATATCCTTTCTTAGTGTGACAACCTCTGCTTTCAAGTTTCCAATGATCTTGTCCTTTTCTTCTAGTTGTTCTTTGAGTGCTTCTTCAATTATTTTATCTTCTTCTATTTGAACCTTCAATTTTGTGATCATTTTTTTTAGATCTCGAGTGTTTTTTTTCTTGTCTAGTTTTGCTTGTAGTTTCTTGTTTTTCTTCTTTTCTCTTCTGATAACTTCTATGGCACACATTAATTCTTCTCGATAGTCAACTTCTGCCTCTTTAATTTCTTCTTTGACTTCTTCACATTCTTTTTCGGCTTCTTCATATTCTTCTTCGGAGTCTTCTTAGTCAGAGTCTTTTACTGCCATGAATATAACTCTTCTTGTCTCATTGTCATTGACTTCATCTTCATCTGATGATGAGATGTCTTTTTTGGTGTATAATCTTTTCTTGAAAAAATTCTTTGTAGTTCTTTTGCCTTTATATGTGTGTTTTCCTTTTGAGTAACCTTCATCATTTCTCTTTTTCTTATGAGGACATTTGTTAGCAAAATGACCAATGCCATCACAATTAAAACAAATTAAAGGGAGCTTACCTCTATACCTACCATTGGTTCCCTTGTTTAGTCTTTTGACGAAGTTGGCCACTTCTTCATCATCTTCTGAGGTGTCACTGCCACTGCTATATTCTTCTTGTTCCTTTTTTTTTTCTTTGATCTTTTCGATGCCTTGAATGTTGCTTCTTTTACATCTGGATTTTCCTGCTCAGTTCTCATTTCATGTGTTGTGAAGATTCCATGTAGTTCGTCCATGCTTATTGAGTCTAGATCTGATCTTTCTTCTAGTGCTGATATCTTAGGGTTGAATCTCATAGGAAGAGATCTTAGTATCTTTTGAACAATTACAAATACTTCAATTTCTTCTCCCAATCCTATGATTGCATTCACTGTTTCATCGACTCGTAAGAAGTAGGTTGTGATATCTTCATCTTCCCTCATTTTTGGTTGTTTGAATTGACCTTTGTAAGTCTGAAGCTTTGCTTCTTTGACTTTTCTATCTCCTTCATAAATATTTTGAAGCTTGTCCCAAATATCTTTAGCAGATTTATAGTGTGAAACTTTGGTGAATACCATATCACTGAGACCATTCAAAAGTGCATTTGTGGCTTTAGAATTATTCTCACCGAGTCTTACTACTTTGTTATTTGTTGGTGGAACTGTTGGTGCTGTGTATCCATCTACAATTGATTTCCAAACTTGAAATCCCTGTGCATGTATATATGTCCTCATCCTTATGCTAAAAAAAGCATACTCCTGTCCATCAAACTATGGTATTCCATTTTTATATGAGTTGGTACTCTCCATGATCTACCTTTCATTGGTTAAACTAATTTCTGAAGGAACCTTCTCTGATACCAATTGTTGGATTACTGAGAGGGGGGGTGAATCAGTAATAGATAAATTTAATCCTTTTTAACCATATAATCCAAGTGTTATATCAATGAAGCATTATCATCCAATAACTACAGAGTGAATAAGCATTGAACAAATGAAAAAACATACACATACACAGTACACCAGTTTTTTAGGTGGAAACCCAAATCGGGAGAAAACCACATAATGTTTTTTCTTATATGTCTTGAAGAATTACATTCATTGGAAGCACCAACTTCCTTTGTTTTCCAGCTGCAACTGGAAGGAAGCTCCAACCCCCTAGTTTCTCAAGCTACAACCCGAGGGAAGATCCAACTCCCCAATTCTCTGGCTACAACTAGAAGGAGGCTACAACCCCCTATGTTCTCCAGCTACAACCAAAAGGTGGCTACAACCACCTATCATTGCCCCGTCCTGCCACCCTGAAGTAGAAGTAGAATGATGGAACCACTGCCAACCTGTCACTATGAGATATACCATTGTAAACATGCACCAATAAATC
Source organism: Picea engelmannii (assembly GCA_009831015.1). NCBI lineage: Eukaryota > Viridiplantae > Streptophyta > Pinopsida > Pinales > Pinaceae > Picea > Picea engelmannii. The sequence continues at coordinate 367,167 of ML782614.1, forward strand.
TAAGTCATGCATCAACCTGTATCTCAACCTGTAATCAACCTGTAATCAACCTGTACCATAAACAAGTGCATCAACGATGCACCAACCTGTACCAAATAATCTGTAATCAACCTGTACCATAAAAAAGTGCATCAAACCATGTACCAAGTATGTACCAATCATGTGTCAACTACTCATCAACTCTGACTCATCAATATGTACCAACATCATTAACTATCCACCTCATGTATGTGCCAATTCATCAACTACTTGTCTCAACCATGTACTCAACATGTACCTCAACCAAAATCCCTCATCAATTTCATCATCCAAATCTGATTTGTAGCTCTGTAATAGACCTGGTGTATATGATCACATTCCTACAAACCTTCCTTAACTTCAACAACAAGAGACTGCATTTTCATCAAACTTTTCTTTAGTCTCACATGCCTAGTTTTGGATTAGTCAACAACCCTAACTTGAAGTAATCATAACTTTGTACCTGTAATGTATAAAGATATGAAACTAATACACAATGTTCTTCAATGTTTTTTCTACAATTCATCCAAGTTTCACTACTTGGAAACTCTCAGAAAATGAGTTATAGCAAAAATGACATACCTTGTTGAATTTTGGCTTATTCTAGAGAGCGACCTTGTAGAGCGTGCCCCACACGGAATGTTTGTTGAATTGATCTGAAACTGTTAAAAACAATACTGCAGATTTTACCATAACCAACACATTTTTTTTCATGGAAATTGGATCTGTTATGAAGAAGTTATGACGGTTTTACCTGAAACACTTGTTTTTGACTAGTTTCAGGACTAGCCACAAACCCTATTTTCTAGGGAGTGTAACTCCAAAAATGCAATGACCCACAAGATAAATTTTTTACCACAGATACTTGGATATTTTTTCTCAATGGAATAGCAATTTCATAGTCTGAATCATTATAGAAAACACGTTATAGAGAAAATGGTGAGATGACCTGTAAATAACATACCTTAGAAAGCACCATCAAAACAATTTATCCTTCCTTGCATTTCGACCTTCTTTTCTTTACCTTCCCTCAGAATTTAGACTTAGACATCCTTGGTTACCTCAAACACCTATAGATATTCAATATTCTCAAGTTTTATTAAAATGATAGAGCCTTGCCTCTTATTTATAATCTCCAAGTAGCTTCCTTAAAAACATCTTCTAGGTCACTTGGCCCTACTTTCCTTATTTTAGGGTTAACCCACTTCTAATTTCTCCATTAAATTTATTATTGAAATAATTTGTTTTGTATTCAATTTGAATTATAATACACTCATTACTTCACTTTATTATTTACCTTTTAAAATCTCTTAAACCACTTTGACTACTTTGACCTTTTGGGGCTTCTAGATGACATATGAGGGTCCTCCAACTTCGTAAGGCCATAAATATCAAACAGTGAGTAGTTATGTGACGTTCAACATACCACCAAAAATGAAATGACATTTACTATCCATATAGAATAATATTATCTAAAAATATATCATAACTGATACCATTATCCATCAAACAAACTTGGGTCCATTACCCAAACCTGGGGTCTCCAACTTCTCATGGCCATAACTCTCTAACCGCGAGGAGTTATGTGAAATTCCACATACCAATGGAAATTGAATGAAAATCACTATCCATATAGGATAGTTTACCTGACAAATTCATTGTCCTTCATCTCATTATTCCACAATTAAGCACGGTTTCTCTTACTCCGCAAAGCGTCTTCCCGTGAGGGATTTCACCATAAGGGGACCACTTTGGAGTTCATCCATATTTACTTATTATCAAAAATGAAAAGAAAATAATGATTCATATTTACATCAAACAATCTTAGGTCCATTACCCAAACCTTTGTGATACGGGGCTTTCTTCAAGGGTTGACATCAATGACAACCAACCTTAATCAACAATTTACAGGTCATCTCACCATTTTTGCTATAACATTTTTTATAAAATGATTCAGATCGTGAAATTTCTATGCCATTGAGAAAACATATGCAAGTATTTGTGGTAAAAAATTCATCTTGTGTGTCATTGTATTTTGGGAGTTAAACTCCGTGGAAAATAGGGTTCATGGCTAGTCCTGAAACTAGTCAAAAACAGGTGTTTCAGGTAAAAATGTCATAACTTCTTCATAACATATCCAAATTCAGTGAGACAAAATGCGTTGGTTATGGTATGATATTTAGTATGTTTTTTAACAATTTCAAATAAATTCAATGAATATTTGATGTGGGGAACTCTCTATAAGGTATCTCTCTAGAATAAGCCAAAATTTAGCAAGGTATGCCATTTGTTCTATAACTCCTTTTTTGAGAGGTTCTAAGTAGTGACACCTGGAGAAATTGCATAAACCACACTTCAGAACATTGTGTATAAGTTTCAGATCTTTATACATTACAGGATCAAAGTTATGATTACTTCAAGTTAAGGTTGTTGACTAATCCAAAACTAGGCATGTGAGACTAAAGGAAAGTTTGATGAAAATGCTAGTCTCTTGTTGTTAAAGTTAAGGAAGGTTTGCAAGAATGTGATCATATACACCATCTCTATTACAGAGCTACAAATCATATTTGGATGATGAAATTGATGAGGGCTTTTGGTTGAGGTACATGTTGAGTACATGGTTGAGACAAGTAGTTGATGAGTTGGCACATACATGAGGTGTATAGTTGATGATGTTGGTACATTTTGATGAGTCATAGTTGATGAGTAGTTGATACATGATTGGTACATACTTGGTACATGGTTGGATGCACTTTTTTATGATACAGGTTGATTACAAGTTGTTTGGTACAGGTTGGTGCATGCTTGATGCACTTGTTTATGGTACAAGTTGATTACAGGTTGAGGTACAGGTTGATGCATGGGTGATGCATGGTTCATATTTATTGGTACATGTTTACAGTGGTATATATCACAATGATAGTGTGATAGTGGTTCCATCATTCTACTTCTACTTCAGGGTGGTAGGACAGGGCAAGGACATGTGGTTGTATCCACCTTTCGGTTGTAGCCAGAGAACATAGGTGGTTGTAGCCTCCTTCTGGTTGTAGCTAGATAATTGGGGAGTTGGAGCTTCCCTCAGGTTGTAGACAGAGAAACTAGGGGGTTGGAGCCTCCTTCCAGTTACAGCTGGAAAACAAAGGAAGTTGGTGCTTCCAATGAATGTAATTCTTCAAGACATATAAGAAAAAACATTCTGTGGTTTTCTCCCAATTTGGGTTTCCACGTAAAACACTGGTGTACTGTGTATGTGTGTGATTGTTTATTTCTTACTTCTCATTATTGGATAATAATTCTACATTGATATAACAGTTGAAGAAAAGTATTATAATTACGCTATTACTGATTCACCCCCCCTCTCAGTAATCCAATAATTGGTATTAGAGCAGGTTCCTTCAGAAATCAGTTTAACCACTGAAAGCTAGATCATGGAGAGTACCAACTCATATAAAAATGGAATACCACATTTTGATGGACAAAAGTATGCGTTTTGGAGCATAAGGATGAAGACATATATACAAGCAGAAGGATTTCAAGTTTGGCAATCAATTGTATATGGATACACAACACTAGTTGTTTCACCAACAAATGCCAAAGCAGTGAAACTTGGTGAGAATAATTCCAAAGCCAAAAATGCACTTTTGAATGGTCTCAGTGATACGGTATTCACCAAAGTTGCACATTGTAAATCTGCTAAAGAGATTTGGGACAAGCTTCGAAATATTTATGAAGGAGATTCAAAAGTCAAAGCAGCAAAGCTTCAAACTTACAGAGGCCAGTTCGAACAACTAAAAATGAAGGAAGATGAAGATATCACAGCCTAGTTCTTACGAGTCGATGAAACAGTCAATGCAATGATAGGATTGGGAGATGAAATCAAAGAATCTATAATTGTTCAAAAGGTACTAAGATCTCTTCCTATGGTATTCAACCCTAAGATACCAGCACTAGAAGAAAGATCAGATCTAAACTCAATAAGCATGGACAAACTGCATGGAATCTTCACAGCATATGAGATGAGAACTGAACAGGAAAATCCAGATGTAAAAGAAGAAGCCTTCAAAGCATCCAAAAGATCAAAGAAAAATAAAAAGGAACAAGAAGAATATAGCAGCAGCATCGATGTCTCGGGAGATGATGAAGAAGTGGCCAACTTCATCAAAAGACTGAACAAGGGGACCAACGGTAGGTATAGAGGTAAGATTCCTTTAATTTGTTTTAATTGTGATGGTATTGGTCATTTTGCTAACAAATGTCCTCATAAGAAAAAGAGAAACGATGAAGGTTACTCAAAAGGCAGAAAAACATATAAAGGTAAAAGAACTACAAATAAAGTGTTCAAGAAAAGCTTTTGCACCAAAGAAGACATCTCATCATCAGATGAAGATGAAGTCAGTGACTGTGAAACAGGGAGAGTTCTATTCATGGCAGTAGAAGACTCTGAAGAAGAATATGAAGAAGCATACGAAGAAGAAAGTGAAGAGGCATAAGTTGACATCCGAGAAGAATTAATGAGTGCCATAGAAGTTATTAGAAGAGAAAAGAAGAAAAATAAGAAACTACAAGCAGAACTAGATAAGAAAAAATACACTCAAGAACTAGAACAAATGATCACAAAATTGAAGGTTCAAATAGAAGAAGATAAAAGAATTGAAGAAGCACTCAAAGAATAGCTAGAAGGAAAGAACAGGATCATTGAAAACCTGGAAGCAGAGATTGTCACACTAAGAAAGGATATTCAAAAGAAAAATATGCAGCATAGCTCAAAAGTTCTGGATGACATTATCAGCAGTAAAAAATCTCATCTTGACAAGTCTAGACTTGGATACAATCAGACAGAAAAGGGATCACGCTCCAAAACAACAGAGCAAGAAAAAAATCCAAAAAGTTATGCAGAAACAATCAAAGGGGATAAAAAGATATACAAGAAAGATTACAGGGACACTCCACCGAGAAGATTTAGATTTCATGAATCAACAATAGATAGACATACCTCAAGAAGAAGAAGGATTCATAAGAGCACCTCCTTTCAAAATATCTTCAACTACCAGGTATCAAACTATATATATATTTTTTATGTTATGCATGTAATAATTTTGGACATAAAGCTATAAATTGCAAAGCTAACAACATGAACAATAACTACTTTGAGAGCCATACACAAAGGGGTTATTCAAGAAGACCTAGTGAAACACAGAGAAGAAGTTACAATAGGTTTGAATCTTTGAGCACTGAAGTGGAATGTTACAAATGTAACAATTTTGGACAAATGGCCCAAAATTGCAGAATGAGAGTCCATCCTAAAGAACCTCAACAGAGTCACAAACAAGAACCTCAGAAAACAACATGGATAAGAAAGCAAGATCAGTATAGCAATGAAGAATGCACAATCACTCTACAAGATAAACAGAAGAAAGGTGGTTGGTATGTTGACAGTGGATGTTCAAAACACATGACAGGTGATAGAGACAAGTTTCTTAAATTATGAAAGGAAAGAGATGGATCAGTATCCTTCGGAAATGATGATTCAACCAAAATCATTGGAAAAGACACAGTCCGAATTGGGAACAAGAATGAAAAGGCAGAAAATGTTGTACTAGTAGAAGATATGAAACATAATATTTTAAGTGTGAGTCAAATGTGTGACCAAGGTCATAAATTTACTTTCAATTTACAAAAGTGTGAGCTAAGAAAAGAAGGTTCAGGGAAATTGGTTGCTATAGCTGCAAGAACTTCACGCAACATATATGTGTTAGACAAAATTGGAAATGAAAAGTGTTGTCTAGGAAATGAAGATGAAAGTTGGATATGGCACAAAAGAATGGGTCACATGCATTTTGATAACCTTGTTAAAGTCAACAAAAGAGAAGCAGTCAGATAAATGCCCCAGATCACCAAACCAACCAACACTTTATGCAAACATTGCCAACAAGGAAAGAAAGCAAAGACCAGGTTCAAATCAAAGGAATATTCAACAACCAAACCACTGGAAATTGTGCATACTGATCTAGTTGGACCAATTAAAACAAAAGGCTTAAAAGGTGTGAGATACTTTACGTTATTAGTTGATGATTATACAAGAATGACTGCAGTTTGATTTCTCAAGAACAAGTCATAAGCTTTTGAAAATTTCAATATCTACAAGGAAATGGTTGAAAATGAGATGGATTCAAGAATCAAATGTTTAAGATCGGATAATGGAGGAGAATTCACCTCAAAGGAATTTATGGACTACTGCATCAATCATGGAATAAAAAGACAATTCTCCCTCACTAGGACACCTCAACAGAATGGAGTTGTTGAAAGAAAGAACAAGACAATACAAGAAATGGCTCGAACAATGATAATGGATTCAAAGTTGACAGATATATTTTGGACATAGGTAGTGCATACAACATTTCACATTCAAAATAGAGTAATGCTCAGAAACAACACTGATAAAACTCCCTACGAGCTATGGAAATGAAGACCAACAAATGTGAAGCACTTCAGAGTTTTTGGAAGAAAATGCTACATCAAAAGAGAAGATGGAAGAATGGGAAAGTTTGGCTCTCGTGTGGACAAAGGAATACTTGTTGGTTACTCAAGTACAAGGAAAGAATACAAGTGTTAAAATCTAATATTAAACAAAGTTGTGGAAAGCATCAACGTAACAATTGATGAAACAGATAGACCAGAATCAAAGGAAGAAGAAAACAAATCAATGGAATAACTTTTCGAAGAAGAAGATGAAAAATAAGTAGAAGAGGAAGATGAAGATGAAGAGAATCCGACAGAAGTAGAAGAGAAAGTTCAACAAGTATCTCCAAAGAGACCTAGCAAATGAGTATAGAAGAATCATCCTTTAGATCAGATTATTGGAAAGAAATATGCAAGAGTTGAGACTATAAGAAAAATCTGTTTACCAGAACAAACACACCTAGCACTCTTATCTACAATTGAACCAAACTGTTTTGAAGAAGCCAACAAGGATGAATTTTGGAATAAGGCCATGGATGAAGAATTGGATCAAATAGAGAAAAATGACACTTGAGAATTGGTTCCAAGACCAAAGAATAAGAAAGTGATCGACACGAAATGGGTTTTCAGGAATAAATAGAATGAATATGGATAGGTTAGAAGGAGCAAATCTAGATTTGTATGTAAAGGATATGCATAGATTGAAGGGATTGACTTTGAAAAGACATTTTCCCTAGTTGCTAGAATTGAAGAAATCTGTTTTCTTTTAGCTTATGCATGCTCAAAAAATGTTAACGTATATCAGATGGATGTAAAATCAACTTTTCTAAATGAGGAACTTGAAGAAGAAGTCTACATTGAACAACCAGACGAATTTCAGTTGTCAGAGAACACAAACTATGTGTGTAAATTAAAGAAGGCCTTGTATGGTCTAAAACAATATCCTAGAGCATGGTACTCCAATCTGGATAAGTATCTACAGTAGGCAGGGTTAAGAAAAGGAAGTGCAGACAACAACCTCTACATCAAGGTAAGTCAAGGTAATATATAATTAATTGAAGTTTATGTTGATGATATTATTTTTGGTAGTGATGATGACAGGTTAAGCCAGAAATTTGCAAAAGACATGCATAATGAATTTGAAATGTCATTACTTGGAGAACTATCCTTCTTTCCGAGACTTCAGATATGTCAAAGCAACCAAGGAATTTTTATTTCTCAAACCAAGTATATCAAAGAAATGCTAAAGAGGTTCGGAATGGAAGATTGCAAACCAGTTATCACTCCCATGCAAAATAGTTGTAAGTTGAGAAAAGATGATGATTCGAAGTCTACAGATCAGAGGCAATACAGGTCAATGATTGGAAGCCTACTATATGTGACAACATCTAGACCAGATGTAATGCAGGCAGTTGGATATGTGGCACGATTTCAAGCATCACCAAAGGAATCACATGTATTAGCAGTAAAGAGGATCTTCATATATCTCAAAGGAACATAAGAGTTTGAATTATGGTATCCAAAAGGAAAAGATCTATCACGTATTGCCTACATAGATGTAGATTGAGCAGGTTCTATTGATAACCGATGAAGCACCAATGGAGCAGGGTTCTACTTAGGTGAGTGTTTGGTATCATGGCTAAGCAAGAAACAATCATCAGTATCTCTATCTACAACCAAGGCAGAGTATATTGTAGCAGCAACATGTTGTACACAGGTTCTTTGGATGAAACAAACTTTGACAGATATACAAGTTGAGTATGATGAGCCCATTCCAATATATTGTGATAATACAAGTGCCATCAGTATCTCAAAAAACCCGGTGATGCACTCCAAGACGAAAGAACAAGTGGCAAACATCTTTACAAAAACCACTTCCACGGGAAGCCTTTGAATATCTTTGCCAAAGACTTGGAATTATTTCTACTCCAAAATGAATTCTTTTTTAATGCTTATCTTATATGTCTTAGATGTACACGAGGAAGCACCATAAGAGGACAGTTCAGTCAGGGGGAGCAACCCCGGATGGAAAGATACCTTTTCCATTGATGACAAAGGGGGAGAGATTTATCAGATACAGAGGATAAAGGCAGATTTATTAGATGCAGAGGACAGAGGCATGGTTCCAGGGGGAGCATGAGTGATATGATTTCAGTATTGCATCAGATTGTTTCCATCAATGCTAAAGGGGGAGATTGTTGATTAAAGTTGGTTCTCATTGATGTCAACCCTTAAAGAAGTCCCCATAGCACAAAGGTTTGGGTAATGGACCCAATATTGTTTGATGTAAATATGACTCATTATTTTTTTGTCATGGTTTATAAGAAGTAAATATGGATGACCTCCAAAGTGGTCCCCTTATGGTGAAAGCCCTCACGGGAAGATGCTTTGCGGAGTAACAGAACCCATGCTTAATTGTGGAACAATGAGATAAAGGACAATGAAATTGTCAGGGAAACTATCCTAGATGGATAGTGCTTGTCATGCCATTTCCGGTGGTATGTAGAATTTCACATAACTCCTCACGGTTAGGGAGTTCTGACCATGTGAATTTGGAGAACCCAGGTTTGGGTAATGGACCCAAGTTTGTTTGATGGATAACAGTATGATTTTTCTTATATTTGAAGGTAATAGTATTCTATATGGATAGTACATGTCATTCCATTTCTGGTGGTATGTCACATAACTCCTCACAGTTTGAGAGTTATGGCCTTACAAAGTTGGAGGACCCTCATATGTCATCTAGAAGCCCCAAAAGGTCAAAGTAGTCAAAGTGGTTTAAGAGATTTTAAAAGGTAAATAATAAAGTGAAGTGATGAGTGTATTATAATTCAAAGTGAATACAAAATAAATTATTTTAATAATAAATTTAATGGTGAAATTAGAAGTGGGTTAACCCTAAAATAAGGAAAGTGGGCCAAGTGACCTAGAAGATGTTTTTAAGGAAGCTACTTGGAGAGTATAAATAAGAGGCAAGACTCTCTCATTTTAATCACACTTGAGCATATTGAATATATATAGGTGTCTGAGGTAACCAAGGATATCTAATCCAAATTTATGACGGAAGGTGAAGAAAAGAAGGCCAAAATTCAAGGAAGGATAAATTCTTTTGATGGTGCTTTCTAAGGTATGTTATTTACAGGTCATATCACCATTTTTGCTATAACGTTTTTTCTATGATGATTCAGATTGTGAAATTTCTATGTAGTTGAGAAAACATACCCAAGTATTTGTGGTAAAAAAATCATCTTGTGGGTCATTGTATTTTGGGAGTTACACTCCGTGGAAAATAGGGTTTGTGGGTAGTCCTGAAAATAGTCAAAAACAGGTGTTTCGGGTAAAAACTCCATAACCTCTTCATAACAGATTCAAATTCAGTGAGAAAAAATGTGTTGGTTAGGTTAAAGTCTTTAGTATGTTTTGTAATAGTTTCAAATCAATTCAACGAATATTTCATGTGGGGCACGCTCTACAAGGTTTCTCTCTAGAATAAGCCAGAATTCAACAAGGTATGCCATTTGTGCTCTAACTCCTTTTCTGAGAGGTTCCAAGTAGTGAAACCTGGAGGAATTGCATAAAACACACTGAAGAACATTGTGTATCCATTTCAAATATTTATACTTTACATGTTCAAATTTATGATTACTTCAAGTTAGGGTTGTTGACTAATCCAAAACTAGGCATGTGAGACTAAAGAAACGTTTGATGAAAATGTTAGTCTCTTGTTGTTAAAGTTAAGGAAGGTTTGCAGGAATGTGATCATATACACCAGGTCTATTACAGAGCTACAAATCAGATTTGGATGATGAAATTGATGAGGGCTTTTGGTTGAGGTACATGTTGAGAACATGGTTGAGACAAGTAGTTGATGAGTTGACACATACATGAGGTCTATAGTTGATGATGTTGGTACATATTGATGAGTCATAGTTGATGAGTAGTTGAAACATGATTGGTACATACTTGGTACATGGTTGGATGCACTTTTTTATGGTATAGGTTGATTACAGGTTGTTTGGTACAAGTTGGTACATGGTTTATGCACTTGTTTATGGTATAGGTTGATTACAGGTTGATGCATGGTTCAGATTTATTGGTACAGGTTTACAGTGGTATATCTTACAGTGATAGTGTGACAGTGGTTCCATCATTCTACTTCTACTTCAGGGTGGTAGGACGGGGCAAGGACAGGTGGTTGTAGCCAGAGAACATAGGGGGTTGTAGCCAGAAAATTGGGGAGTTGGAGCTTCCCTCAGGTTGTAGCCTGAGAAACTAGGGGGTTGGAGCCTCCTTCCAGTTGCAGCTGGAAAACAAAGGAAGTTGGTGCTTCCAATGAATGTAATTCTTCAAGACATATAAGAAAAAGTATTATGTGGTTTTCTCCCGATTTGGGTTTCCACGTAAAACACTGGTGTACTATGCATGTGTGTGATTGTTTATTTCTTACTGCTCATTATTGGATAATAATTATACATTGATATAACATTTGAAGAAAAATGTTTATAATTACGCTATTACTGATTTACCTCCCCTCTCAGTAATCCAACAAATCTTAGGAAAGACATTAATAGGGTGAGTTGGCACTACCTTTGGATGATGTTGATACAAATTGGTCTCAAATGAGAGGTGACACAGTGGATTATGGGATTTGTTTCTAGTGCCAATTTTGCAGTTTTGGTTAATGGTGCTCGAACTGATTTCTTTAGAAGCCACAGAGGACTGACGCAGGGATGTCCTCTTTCACCTTTATTGTTCTTATTGGTGGTGGAAGGCCTCAGTAGGATTTTCAAGAAAGATTGCAAAGATGGGAAATTCAAGGGTATAAAAGTTGCTAAAGGAGTCATCATCTCACATATGTTATTTTTGGATGACGTGTTAATCCTAGTTGTTGGCACTACTGAAGAGTGGCTTGTACTCAAAGAAGTTTTAACAAGTTTTTTCCAGGCCTCAGGTATGGAGATAAACTGTCAAAAATCATGTTTCCTTACTCATAATTTAGATGATGCACTACTCAAAAGGATTTAGGAGGCCTTTGAAATCCATTATATAAAGTTTTATCAAGGTATGAAATACCCTGGTTTTTATTTGAAACCTAATGACTGGCTTTGGATTCTTCAGAAGGTGGAGAAGAAATTTGGTCATTGGACCTGTAGATGGCTTTCCCTGGGTGGTAGGTTGGTTCTAGTTAACTCAGTTCTCCAAAACATGTCGGTTTACTGGATCAGTTTAGCTAAGGTGCTTGAAAAGATCATACAAAAAATAAGCCAAATATTATCTAGGTTCCTCTGGAAAGGTGCTAAGAAACCCACTAGTTTTCATTTAGTGAGCTTGGACAAGATTACAAAGCCCAAGGCATTGGGTGGGTGGGGGATTAGAAACCTAAAATGTTTTGCACAACCCCTTGCTGCAAAGTCTCTTTGGCAAGGGTTGTTTGGATTTGATCTGTGGAGCAAGGTACTGGAACAAAATTTTTGAAAGGTGTTGAGGTGGTTTATTGGTTGCGCATTGAAAACTACAATTTTCCTGTGGCTTCAAATTTCTAGAAGAATTTCATGGGCTCTTTTCACCTATTGAAGAGATGGTTGACATGGTCAGTAGGCAATCAGACCAGGGTACGGATTGGTCAAGACCCTTTTATTAGTTGTGGTCCCTTGTACAAATTATTGGATGCACTGGTTCAACATTTAAAAGGGCAACGCGTATATTCTTTGGCACACATTACTTTCACATCTTATTTAAATACATTGAATACACATGATTGGCTCTCTGTAGAGGACCTTGGTTTTGGAGGGTGGGTTGGCTGAGGAATGGTATGGATTTTTGTTTGTGTTAAGAAGTAGTGGTTTACACTCAACAGTGATGAGGACAGTGTAGTATGTTCTTGGAACAAATCCACGAGATCAGTGACTTCCAAGTTAGCATATGATGCTCTTATAACATAGGATGTGGTGGAGGAACCTGTATGGTGGCATAAAGCTCTGTGGAAGGTAAAGACCCCAGTCAAAATAATTCTCTTTATTTGGATTTTCTTATATGACTGTGTCCTCATTGGGAAAAATTACAGGCATAGGGGAGGAATCAAGCCCTCAATGTGCACCCTCTTCTTAAAAGCTGAGGAGACAACCATGCACTTGTTTGTCCTATTATCACTCCATAAATTCCATGATATTCATGAACATTGCTCTCAGCATGAAGTCTCTTAGCTTATTGACTTCCTCAATGATTTTTCCCCTTCATCCATTTTTTCCCAATCCTTCATTCATCATCTTGCTGCACCATTTATTCCATTACACCATCCACCTCATCATTCTCCCACCAATCTTCCCTGAATAAAACAAAGTTAGATAACCTATGATAGATAATTAAATAAAATATTAATTATTTTAATAAATAATTAAATTAATAATTTAAATAATTAGTAATTAGGTTAGTGTGATTATGTTAGAAATTATGTTAGTGTAATAATAATAATTTTAATAATAAAATAAAACAATTAAAAAATAAATAAAACAATTAAAAACAAAAAACAAAGCATTATAAAATTTAAAAATAAAAAATAAAACAATAAAACAATAAAATAAAAGTAAAACAACAAATAAAAACAAAAAAACTATATATCCTAAGTCTACTAACCTCCCCTCCCTTACTTCATATATCTCATCCCAACCAAACTAATTAAATCAACGATTATGATATTATTTCGGACCCCCCATCCCCTCCGACAATTAACCAAAGGGGGGTCCGAAAAGTGGTTTTACTATTACCATGTGTCACCTCCCTATTATTTCTAACCCCCCTTTAAACAAATTACCATCCTACCCCCCAAAAAACCACTTTTCCCCTTTCGAAAACCACTTTTCCCCCTTCCAAAAATTGTTTTTGCACAGTTTGACCAGTCGTCTTCCGAGGCCGATTCCAAGAAAAGGAGGACACATTTTGAGAATCTGAAGGAGGTTTTTTATTAGAACATGATAAATAACAATAAACTCTCCCATATTTTTCATATCTATTATGGAATGAGACAATAGAGAGCATCTTTGAGCCCTATTTTTCGGGATTCAGAAATTTCCTGTTTGACACATATTTTTCAAATGAAGATCTCGGGTAAACGGAGATGAATATCAAGGAAATGAGAGAGGTTTTTTCTCAAACAAGTCGATATACAAAAACCTCCTCCATATTTTACACATCTTTCAGGATTTGGGATATAAAAAATCATAATTGCAACACTATTGTTTGGAAGAGTTTGGTCTATTTTTGGGTAATACAGTTCCAAATTTTAATGTAACAAGCTACTATTTTTGGGAAATGAGTTAGATCCAACCTCCTGAGCCTTGGAGATGATTTTTTCTATATATATTTGTGATTTTGATGTAAAATGGGTGGGAACAGGTGGAGATATAAAGACTTGTTGATGTAAAGCAACTCACAGAGCCTCCTTTGAAAAAACTTCAGTAATACAGTTGCAACAATTACATGATTCTCATGTCACTTATGTTGGTGAAGTGCATCTATCTTTGTATCTATGTTTTCACTGTTATTCTTATGTTATCCATACATTCTGAATTATTCAATAGAAAATTGAAGAACATAATTTGTTTTGATGTACACTCTGTTTCTGGCTTTGAATAATTTCAATGTTTTCTGCTTGAGGGTTATGTCCAGAATTCTTAATTGCTCTAGTATAATATGATCCCCTCACCTTTTCTTTCAAATCATTTATCAACCTTAAGAATTCAACAAAGGTGGCTATCCTTCCTTGTAAGGGTTTCCTGTAGATCTGACTTGATTTCAACTCAACCCGACTCCACTGCCCAATGGCTTTCCCTTGCTTTTCTTGCCAAACCAATTAAAAAAACAAACAAACCCAATACTTTCATAACTAGCCTAATATTTCAGAAGAACATAACTAAATTAGATAGAGAGGTTCCTCTTTGAGGCTGGCATGGCTAGATCCCAATTTCAAAAGTGGTTTTGTGGTTACCTATGTCTATTTCTTTTTCAGCCTTATAAATTAAAGAGTGCTAACATAGTGGCGACCATACTAGGGAATGTTCCTCAGAAAATTGTATCAAGTTCCATATCTATTTACTGATGGTGGAAAGTGATCAGACACATGAAGGCTGAATTATTCACCTGGCGACTCCAAATCAATTTCAAATTTAAATTTAAAGACTCCACTGGACAATGACAGCAACAACAAAAACATGAAAAGGAAATTTGGAAAGATCAGGTATTCAAGTTGGAATTTTATCCAAGACATTATATGATTTATTGTTAATTATTTCTTCTCTTTTCCTGAGAATGTCAAGAAAGTTTTCCAATGTATATTGTATTTGATAAAATATCACAAACTTACATCCCATTCCTTTCCTTTGAAGATTGTAAATACAAATTATCCTCATGTTTTTTTATCTTGTTCAAGACCCTTTTTCTGAAACCTATGTTGATCATCCAACTTAATGAGCCTCAAGAGATCAAGACCAATTTTACAGCTTCTATACATACTCCTGCACATGTTAAAATTCTAGATAGATGCAAGCCTCTCATCTTACCTCCTATACTCCATGATTTCGATGCAAATTATTACAAATATCTTCCCAAGTTTGATGGAGATTATGGTAGCATCACTACTGAAAAACACATTTAGGGTTTTGAACATTTTCTTGACCTTTTTTAGGTTGAAGAAGATGATGTCTCTATCAGTATTTTTTCTCTATCTTTGCAAGGTAAAGCTAAAGAGTGGTTCAAAAAAATTTCAGCTGCAAGCATTGGTGATTTCCATAAATTTGTGAAAGTCTTCCTTGATAAATGGCACAAAGTCTTCCTTGATAAATGGGTGATCAAGATGAATCATTTTCTGATTTTAGAAGAATACAATCATTTGAAAATACATCCAGGAGAAACAATGCAACACTTTTCAGCCAGATTCAATCAAGTTTACTATTCAATGCATGATGATATAAATCCTCCTCCCAGTTTAGCTCTCTTACACTACCCGGATGCAGGGATGATTTTAGGGGCTAAATTTCGCTCATGCGCTAATTTTCCATGTTTTTTCCAAAAATGAGATTCACTATTTTAAATGATTCGCCCAAATTCTATAGGATAAAATTATTTTACCTTAAAAATGGCCAAAATTTTATAAAAACTATATAAAATACTTAGAAATTTGAATATTTTTACAAAAATATCGCCAAACATTTATAGTTGACATATGAAGGATTAGTAAGATTTGCCAAGGTTTCTTCATTTTAAAATAAATTTCCATCCTTAAAATCATCCCTGCCCGGATGCCTTTGATCCAGAAATGGCGTTTCAATTGAGAGAAAGGAACACTACAACACTCAAAGAAATGTAGGATAGTGAAATAGGTGTGGAAGCTAATTTTCTGATCAAAATGTCAAAATTAAAGGTAGAAGAGAAGGAAAACATAGAGAAGGAGCATCTGTCATATTCAGAAGTGAAACTAGACATTCTGGTAAGCACAATGAAATAAATGATGCAAAATATTATCATGAGAGATGAACTTGTTGTTCAAAAACACCATGTTCCATTTTTTGCAGAAAAGGAAAGGGTGATTGTTCCTAATTATTTTTCTACTTATCCTTGGTATCATAGATCAAAAAATGATTGTTTTATGTATTCACTTCATGCCATGGACAAAGATGAAACTCAAAATCAGCTTGTGGAGGAGAAATCAACTGATCTAATGTGTATGCTTGATGCCATTTCTTATATGGATGATTTACCCAAGTATGATCAGTATGATGATGACTATGTGGTCAAAATCGAGGCTGATTGTTCAAAGAAACCAATGGCATGATTTTGGGATAAGGAAGCTCAATTACAACATTTCAAATATAACAATCAACCACTGCATAACAATCATGATAGCAATGAAGAAAATGCAGAAAATTTCAAAGTAAGTGAAAAATATTTTCCCTTATGTTTCTCTTCATATCAATTTATGAGAGAAAACTATAAACAAGCAGATAAGCAAGTTGTAAGAATTATTATGGGGAAACTTTCTTATGAATCAGTTGAGGATGTCATTTATGATATGGAAGCTATTCTAGATTCAGAATTGCAGCCCCTGAGTTACATTGATTTTCAAACCACAGATGAATTGATGCAGTATAATTTTGTACCATTAAGTTTTGGTTCATTTCATTTTTTGAAGAAAAATGTTGATAATATCTCTGAAGAAAAGACTGATAATCCTATAAACATCATGTTGTCTCATTTGAACCATTTCGTTATAAATTGCAACAGTCTTCTCAGTTTCTCCATGATCCAATAGCTGATGTTTTGGATAATATCTATAGTCAAATTCCTTCTACATTAGCTAACTATGAGCCTACAAATAGATATGATAAAAACCTAATCAGGCAACCGACTTCATTGTCATGTTTAGAAAGAGTCTCATTACAAATATCTCCTGAAAATTTGCATTCAAATCAGAAATTGTATGATGATATAGATAACATATAAGCAATACCCAATCATGACCTTAAATTCACTGAACACTTTGAACATCAAGAAATAGGTCATGTCTATCATGATCCCATAGCTATCTATATGGATGATTTTTTCACTTTAGAGTTCCAATCGATTTCCAGTGCCTCTTTTGATTTTCATGGTTCCAAAGCTCTATGTTGTGAATATCAAGTTGACAATCAGTTTTTAGTACCCTTACCAGCTCTAGTTCTGAGTTTTGTTAAAAACAGTGAAGGAGCTAAGGTATTGGATCAAATCTTTGATTGGCTATATTGGATATTTTATATCACTTGAAGTCAAGCATTCAATGTTAGAATATGATTGTATATATATCTAAATAAGCTTACTAGGTAAGCATATTTTCAGTATGCAAATAAGCTCAATGCTATGAGCATTTAAAAAAAACCATATTTTCATTTTCAGTTTCGATTTCAGTACACAAATTAGAAGTTCAGCCACAGAGGATTCCAGACAGAACAGGTTACAGATTTTGGCATCAGCCCAATGACCAAGGCAATGATATGCAAAAGTAGAGATATGCAATTCTTGGCATCTCACAAGGAGAATTCCATCCCCTGATGGAGCCTATCTTATCACTCCATAAATTTCGTGATATTCATGAGCATTGCTCTCAGCATGAAGTCTCTTGACTTATTGACTTCCTCAATGATTTTTCCCCTTCATCCATTTTTTCCCAATATTGCATTCATAATATTGCTGCACCATTCATTCCATTACACCATCCACCTCATCATTCTCCCGCCAATCTTCCCTGAATAAAACAAAGTTAGATAACCTAGAATAGACAATTAAATAAAATATTAATTAGTTTAATAACTAATTAAATTAATAATTTAAATAATTAGTAATTAAGTTAGTGTGATCATGTTATGAATTAGGTTAGTGTAATAACAATAATTTTAATAATAAAGTAAAATAATTAATAAACAAAACAATTAAAAACAAAAAAAAAAACAATATAAAATTTAAAAATTAAAAATAAAACAAAACACAATCAAATAAAAATCAAATAAAAATAAAAAAACAAATAAAAACAAAAAAATCTATATCATAATTCTACTAACCTCCCTTCCCGTATTTCATATATCCCATCCCAAATAAATAATTAAATCAATGTCTATGTTATTATTTTGGACCCCCATCCCCTTTGACAATTAACCAAAGGGGGGGTCCGAAAAGTGGTTTTACTATTACCATGTGTCACCTCCCTATTATTTAGTACCCCCCTTTAAACCACTTACCATCCTACCCCCTCCCGAAAACCACTTTTCCCCTTCCAAAAATCACCTTTCCCCCTTCTGAAAACCGTTTTTGCACAATTTGACCAACCATCTTCTGAGGCAAATTCCAGGAAAATGAGGAATAATTTGAGAATCTGAAGGAGGTTTTTTCTCAGTACAGGATAAATAACATTAAATTCTCCCATATTTTTCATATCTAATCAAGAGCATCTTTGAGCCCTATTTTTCGGGATTCAAAATTTTCTTGTTTGACATATTTTTCAAATGCAGATCCTAGGTAAACAAAGATGAATATCAAGGAATGAAGAGAGGTTTTTTCTTAGAACAAACTGATATACAAAAACCTTCTCCATATTTTACACAAATTTTAGTATTTGGGAGATACAAACTCATATTTGAAACACTATTTTTTGCAGTAGTTTGGTCTATTTTTGGGGAATACAGTTCCAAATTTTAATGTAACAGGCTGTTATTTTTGGGAAATCAGTGAGATATGACCTCTTGATCCTGGAGATGATTTTTCCTATATACATTTTTTATTTTGATGTAAAATGGGTGGGAATAGGTGGATATAGAAAGACTCGTTGATGTAAAGCAACTCACATAGCCTCCTTTGAAAAAACTTCAGTAATACAGTTGCAACATTTACAGGATTCTCGTGTCACTTATGTTGGTGAAGTGCATCTATATTTATATCTATGTTTTCACTGGTATTCTTATGTTATCCATACATTCTGAATTATTCAATAGAAAATTGAAGAACCTAATTTTTTTTATGTACATTCTGTTTCTAGCTTTGAATAATTTCAATGTTTTCTGCTTGAGGGTTATGTCCATAAATATTAATTTCTATGGTATAATTCGATCCCCTCACCTTTTCTTTCAAATCACTTATCAACCTTAAGAATTCAACAAAGGTTCCTATCCTTCCCTGTAAGGGTTTCTTGTAGATCTGACTTGATTTCAACTCAGCCTGACTCCATTGCCCAATGACTTTCCCTTGTTGTTCTTGCCAAACCAATTAAAAAAAAAAAAAAAACCAATACTTTCATAACTAGCCTAAAATTTAAGAAGAACATAGCTAAATCAGATAGAGAGATCCCTCTCTGAGGCTGGCATGGATAGATCCCAGTTTCAAAAGTGGTTTTGTGGTTACCTTTGTCTATTTCTTTTTCAGTCTTAGAAATTATAGAGTGCTAGCATGCCCATTGTAAAACTATGCAAGCAATTTGGAAAGAAGTCTGTGAACATATTAATATAAAGGGAACTTGGTATCAACCTTCACTAGATGAAAATTTACTAAGTTGGTTCATATCCTTTCCTAGAAATAAGGAAGTACCTTTCCATGTGCTTTGGGGTATATGGCGCTACAGAAACAAAATCATGTTTGAGTACTTTCCTCAAAATGATGCGATGACGAACTCTAGAATTATGTTGGCTATTAAGGAGATGTCAGGTGAAAAAAAATATGAATATTTAGATTTAATTATGAACCCTCTGTATTTTGATAATAGGCCTATTGGGTTCTTTGATGGTGTTGTTGCAGGAGGGGTTTGTGCTATGGGTATTATTCTCAAGTTAAATTCACATCATTTATTTAGAGCACAACTTGTTGCTGGTGTGGGTTCCAATATTAAGGCTGAACTTCTTGGTTTATGGGGACTTATTTCATTTTCAAAGAGATGTCACATTGTAGATTTAATGGTGGCTAGAGATTCGAGGGTTGTGTTAAACTGGTTTGATGTGAAGTTACACTTGAACACTCTTATCCTAAGGCCCTGGAAGATTAATATTATGTCTCTCAAACAACATTTCAGTTGGATAAAGTGTCTACATGTTCATAGATAGTACAACTACAAATCTATGGCAGATTCACTTTCAAAACTAGCTATGGAGTTGTAGCCTAGATGGCTATAATTCGAGGAAATTTTTAAGGATACTCTGGTCAGAAATGGAAAATTTTATATTTTCTAAAATAGTTCTATGGAATATCGATATCCTTGTATATATGTTTTGAATTGAAACAACATCTCCTTCTTGTAAGTTTATGGAACTACTTATTTCAGAAGCTGTAAGGCTTATAAAATAGGCGAGGGAAGTTTGTTAGATATCTTCAAAGTGTGTGTTTTGTAATACAACAACATTATCGTCGAATTGCATATTGGGACTATGTAAAAGGCACATTTAAGACCTTTTTTGTATTGGTAAGTTTCCTTTGGTTCAATATTGAATAGCAATGAAACTTCTTTTTCCGAGGGAATAAAAAAAGATTCATCTGCAACAAAAATGAGCACTATATCTCAAGAGATGGGAGTGGAATCCCTGAATAGACTACCCGAAGGAGTGTTGAAAATGCCAACTAATTTCTCATGTAGATGCATGCACATCATATCAACTAAAAATGGAATGTGCATGCCTCCACACTAGAGTGATCAGTTTGTGTAACTGGTGGATTAAGTTGTAACTAGTTTGTTTAATCGTCTAACAAATCCTATATATTTAGCATACCCATAGAGGTGTGAGAAAGAAAATAATGTAGCACAGTGTGTGTGATGAGGTGTGAGGAAGATTGTAAGCCTGAAATTGGTTGTTGTAATTCTCTCTTGAATAATAAGAATATTGATTATCATTGCCCCGTGGTTTTTTTCCTTAAAAGGGTTTTCCCACGTAAACATTGTGTCTAATTGTGTGATTTCTATGTATTGTTTTCTTTGCTATTAAAAGATTTCTTTGTTTATGCTTCCACTTCCTAACAAGTGGTATAAGAGCATAGAGTTGAAGTATCTAAGAGTGAAGGAGAATAGAATCTGGTCGCTGGATATAAGAGCTGCATAGAAAAGAGATATGCAAGATTGATATTTTCATTGAAGTTGTTGAAGGCAAAGGAGCGTTAAGTTTGTCCCTAACACTCCCTAAGCTCAGTGACATGAGTGTTAACACCCCCCCCACTTGTGAAATAAATTCTTTTAGGGGAGTAACACCCCCTAATACATACATAGGGAGCGTTGCATAATTCCCCCCCAACAATACAAAGGGAGAATTCATTCTTGGACTAACGCTCTGCATGCTATACAAGGGGACAGTTAGTCACGAAAAGGTTGACTCATTTTTTTTT
>ML782614.1:392912-405609 GCA_009831015.1 Picea engelmannii
GAATGGTGAAATTCGATATAATGAAAAAGAAAGGTTTTCCCGGTTGAGGGTTTCCGGTAAAGATCTCTGTGTATTCTGTGTATGAGCCATTGATTAATTTCTGTATTGCTTAAGAATATATATGCATTGCTTTACTTCGCAGAGTGATCAATTTGTGTAACTGGTGGATTAAGTTGTAACTAGTTTGTTTAATCGTCTAACAAATCCTATATATTTAGCATACCCATAGAGGTGTGAGAAAGAAAATAATGTAGCACAGTGTGTGTGATGAGGTGTGAGGAAGATTGTAAGCCTGAAATTGGTTGTTGTAATTCTCTCTTGAATAATAAGAATATTGATTATCATTGCCCCGTGGTTTTTTTCCTTAAAAGGGTTTTCCCACGTAAACATTGTGTCTAATTGTGTGATTTCTATGTATTGTTTTCTTTGCTATTAAAAGATTTCTTTGTTTATGCTTCCACTTCCTAACAAGTGGTATAAGAGCATAGAGTTGAAGTATCTAAGAGTGAAGGAGAATAGAATCTGGTCGCTGGATATAAGAGCTGCATAGAAAAGAGATATGCAAGATTGATATTTTCATTGAAGTTGTTGAAGGCAAAGGAGCGTTAAGTTTGTCCCTAACACTCCCTAAGCTCAGTGACATGAGTGTTAACACCCCCCCCACTTGTGAAATAAATTCTTTTAGGGGAGTAACACCCCCTAATACATACATAGGGAGCGTTGCATAATTCCCCCCCAACAATACAAAGGGAGAATTCATTCTTGGACTAACGCTCTGCATGCTATACAAGGGGACAGTTAGTCACGAAAAGGTTGACTCATTTTTTTTTTAAGGTCAACAAGAGTTCAACCTTCAACAATAAAATTATTCCTCCATATTAAGAAGCTTAGTATTATAAGTTGTGGTTTTGGGGTGGTTTCTGCAAATGGAAAAAGTTTAAAGTTCAAAGTTTGAGGCGGAGAAATTCAATGGAAAGAAAAATTTTGAGCTATGGAAGCTCAACATGTAGGGTATGCTTGTGCAACAAGGATTTCAAAATGAATTGGTAGGAAAGACAAAGAAACCGACAAGCATGACATACAAGGATTGGGAATATTTGGATGCAAGAGCTCTTAGTACCATCCATCTATGTCTAGCAGATGAACTTTTGTTTAACATCATTAGAGAGGAGACAACAACAAGATTGTGGAACATATTGGAAAGTATTTATATGAGGAAGTCCTTGACAAACATAATATTCTTGAAGAGGTAGT
This sequence comes from Picea engelmannii, assembly GCA_009831015.1. Taxonomy (NCBI): domain Eukaryota; kingdom Viridiplantae; phylum Streptophyta; class Pinopsida; order Pinales; family Pinaceae; genus Picea; species Picea engelmannii. The sequence continues at coordinate 394,167 of ML782614.1, forward strand.
TGTATATCTTACATATGAAAGACGGTACCAAAATTACCGATCATTTAAGTATTTCTGGTACATTGATTTGTCAATTAACTAGTATGGATGTAAAATGTGAAGATGAGGACAAAACAATCATGCTAATGAGTACTTGAATGTTAGGATCATCTGGTCACATCTATATGGTTTAGAACAACATGCAATATTAATAATTATATTGTTTTGGGATCTCTGTTGGCTAAAGAAATGAGGAGAAGATTTAGTAAAGAAACCTCAATAGTAGAAGCAATGATGGTCAGAGGTCGATCTACAGAAAGAGGGAAAGATTAGAGAGGTACACCAAGATCTAATTCAAGAGGAAAGAAGGCTAAGAAAAAATGTTGGTTTTGTGGTAAATCTGGGCATCTCAAGAAGGATTGTGGGAAAATAATGAAAGCATCCAAAGACGACTCCACAAGGAAGCAAAGGAATTTAATTCAGTTGAAACAGGTTTAGGTTTAGGTTCAGATATTGTGCAGATGAAGGATCGTCTTTCAACTAGGATGACATTATGTCAACAAACTTAGTAGATGTCATAAAAAAAATTAAGGAAACCCATCTCGAAACCTTTCCAGACTTCCACGTGACTTCATATCTCCTATATATCATGTGCATAGCACATCAATACCAGAATATGGGGTTGACATGATAGACGACAGAGCCAACTATTCACATATACTACAAGGTGATTTGGGAGCACACGTATAGGACATAGTATCACAATATATGTGAGCACTTCCTAGCCCCATTGTACGAATTCATTTTTTGCATGTCATCCATGTGTATGACTAACAAAGAATTATTTGTAATCATAAGAATAGGGGACTGGTACTTAATAGAGCATGACACATATATCATATTATACAGATCCATGAAAGCCCCACATCTTCTTCCTCAATTTGTACTAGACAAATTAGTTCTCCAAGAAGTGGCTTACTAGATGGTGATTAATGGAGTCTTATGCAGGAGCATTTGACAACAAGTTTTAGAATTGATTTCAAGGATCAAAGACATTTACCAAGGGAGTTTGTTCCCTAATTTATTTTATTATATTTGTAATAATTACGAAATGGTTCTAGAAGACATTTTTGTTGAGTTTGTTTGATTAGTATCGATTTGTCGATTTGTTTTTCATAGGTGTTAAGTATGTTGCTAAATATTAGGAACATATCTCTAGTTTAAGAATTTGTTAATATAACTCAAGATTCATTTGTTTGTGAGCTATTCGAAGGCTTGAGATATATTGAATTATTTATGAGAAGAAGAGGGAGTGATTGTGTGAGATTGAATATGTTAAAGTGTGGATTGCACGGATCCAATAGACCAAGAAGGAACAAACTTTCCTGTGTAAATTTACTCCTCCATTGATATTAAGAAAGAACATAGTGTGTGGTGTTGTCGTGCTATGTGTTTTAATTTGTCACACTGTGTGCTTGAATTGTCAAACTCTATGTATAAGTTATATTGATAGAGTGATGAGTTTATGTGATTGTAGGAAACACTGCGCATAGTTGATTTCAACAAGTTCTAAAATTTTGCTTAAAAGAATATTTCATGAGTATTTTTCTTCACAGGAACAAATAGTCATGATTTGGTGTAGTGGAATGCCCCATAAATATCTACGACAAGTTATTATTTTTAAAGGATTCCACGTGTAGAGAAACTTGTGACACACTTGCATTGTTAGATGAGTTTTACGCAGAATTGTCTGCGATAGATTTCGTCAACATTGTTCGTCAATACTTCTGCATAGAGGTATATCCACATAGTGGTAATTCTGCATAGAGATATCTATGATAGAGCACAATTCATTGTTGTATAAAAATACAAATTTGAGTGTCTGGTTGTGTTGATCTGAGGTTAGACAATCAACTCGAATATTGACTACAATAGAGTGTTGAAAACTTTGTGATTGTGGGTTGAAGTTGGTGGTATTTACTATCATTTTTGACATCAGAGAGACATTGTATCTAACAAATCATGCCACCCAGGCGAGGAGGTAGAGATAGGAATGTGGTAACTGATGAGTTATGCTATGAACTAAGGCACATCCAGGAAAGGATGGAGGCTATGGAGACAACTCAGAGGAGACAACCTGACATAGGAGATGTAAGTGAGAGTGAAGATATAGGATCTGATGAGGAAACAGAAGGAGCTCCAGGAGGAGAAACAACAGAGGAACAACTAGTAAGAATGGTCACAAGAGTTGGATCTACTAGGTTGTTATATTCTTTGCAGTGAAAGTCTAGTCGAGGTGGATTGACTGAAAATTAAATTCGAAGACATTGACAACAAGTTGAAGGTTGAGGTGGCTCGACTAGATAAATTTGAAGTCGAAGACATCGACATAAAGTTGAAGGTTGAGGTGGTTTGACCATATAAATTCAAATTCAAATACATTGACAAGAAGTCAAAGAGGTCAACTGGAAATAGGTCGTCAGGTGAGTGCATGACAACCTACTAAAGACTGAATGAAGGTTGGCTGGTAGTCGATTGGTAATCGGACTTGGTAGTCTACTATAATAGAATCTAGAGATTCATGAGATTTGTAGCCAATGATCTATGTGGATCTGTAACCTTCTTTGGGCACCTTTTATTTAGGTTTTTCCCTACTATAAATAAGTCATGTTGTAATGTTATAAAGGCTAATCACTAATCAATAATTTAGAGGTTCTTCGTCATGCAGATGTAATTTGAATTAGCTACACGTTTGTTCTTGTGTAAAGAAAGAAGGTATGATGTCGATTGTGTCTTAGGTGTATACCAAGGTTAGACATGTAACCTTTTGTTTTGAATGAATAAGACAACAAGAGAGCAAAACACTCAAGGAATATTGGTTTTACCATTTGGGTTTCCAGGGTAAATCTCTATGTACTGTGTATTTTCTTTGTCATTTACTTTCTTGTTTAAATATTTCTTCCTCTGTTCTTCTAGGTTTAGGGTGGAAGTGTTTCTCATTTCCTAACATATGGTATCATAACTTGGTTTAAAAACCTTGGATCTGAGCTAAACCCTAGGTTCATAAAGAGTCGTAAGTTATAAATCTTTAAAGATTGTGTTAAATAATGGCGAGAAGCTCGAGAATAGAGATAGGAAAATTCAATGGCTAGAATTTTGAGATTTGGAAGATTAAAATTGAATATCTCCTTTTAGATCAAGAACAATGTTAGCATTTTGTCCAGGTACCATTCTGATAGGTGTGTTGAAGAAAGAATGGGAGAAACTCAAGAGAAGGGAAAGGAGTATGATTCGACTTTGTCTTGCAGATTCAGTACTATTGAATGTGTTAGGTGAATATTACCAGTTGAAAAATCTTGTATCAGTTGAAATCCCTGGTAAATAAGTTGTTTCTCATAAATAAACTGTATCTTCTAAGGATGAGTGAGGGAAATTCAATGATTGAGCATTTAAATTCATTTAATACCATTATAAGCCAATTATCTTCTATGGATATTAAGATCACTGAGTAGGAGAAATATGTTATCCTATTATGTTCTTTTCCAGACTCCTAGGATATCTTAGTCATGGCTATAGGGATCAATTCAACCACATTAGTGCTAGAAGATGTGGTTGCATCTTTACTGTCAGAGGAAATGAGAGGGAAGAACATGGAAGGATCGACCAAAGATGCATTAGTGGTGAGAGGTCGAATGGTTGACATAGATAAAGGAAAATTCTTTGGTAGAAAGTCTAAGTCGAAGGGTAGATCTAAATCCCATGTTCAGTCGATGAGAAGATATTGAAAATGTGGTAAATATTGGAATTACAAAAGGGATTTCAAGTTGAAGGCAATGGAATTCAGTACAAGATCTAGTGAGAAGCAATCAACTGAGAGAAACATGACTCCAAATAAGGGAGGAGATGTGCACCTAGCGTAGACTAGTACACATTCAGATCAAGATGTTTGGTTGATTGACTCAGTAGAATTCTATAATATGACACCACATAGAGAATGGCTCTATGAATATGAACAATATGAAGGAGGAGATGTGTTCTTGGGGGACTAATTTACAACCAAAATTGTTGGATGAGGAAGATTTCGACTGATATTGGAGGATGGGAGGAGGATAACCCTTCCAAGTGTGCTACACATTCTAGTTTTTGAAAGAAACTTGATATATTTAAGAAAAATGAGTGATGCAAAGGTGCACACTCTATTTCATAAGGATTTGTGCAAGATGGTCAAAGGTGCAATGGTCTTAATGAAAGGAGTTCATATTGGAACCCTATACAATTTATTAGGGAGTGTTGACTTGATAAGTCTACTCAATAAGTCATCGTAAAGTCGACAAGTCAATGTAAAGTCGACTTGACCATGCTATGGAACGAGAGGATGGGACATATTGGAGAAAAAGGACTTCGAGCTATGCATACCAAAGGTATTGTTGAAAATTTTCTTGTTTGTCATTTAGAAGTCGACTTTTGTTAAAATTGTATATATGGAAAACAAAGTTGGGTGAGGTTCCCATCTGGAGAGACAAGGGAAAAGGGGATTCGAGAGTTGGTTCATAGTGATTTGTTTCTCCCTGTTTTGATGCCTTCACTTGGTATATCCCTATATTATGTATCCTAACTCATAGATGATTTTTCTAGGAAGAAATGAATATATTTCCTAAGGAAGAAAATATAGGTTTTATAGAAATTCTAAGAGTTTAAATCTCTTGTAGAAAAAAAGACAGATAAGAGGATTAAGGTGTTGAGAAAGGACAACAATGGCGAATTATTTGGAAAGGAATTTGATTAGTTCTGCAAGCAGTGTGGTATAGAACACAAAAATACCACACCATATACCCCACAAAAAAATGGAGTTGTTGAGAGGATGAACAAAACATTGATGGACAAGGCAAGGAGCATGTTCAGTGGTGCTGGGCTCACACAAGAATTCTGGGCAGAGGCAGTTGACACTTCAAAATATCCAGTGAATATGTCTCTTTCATTAGTTCTAGTCAACATGAATCCACATGAGGTATGGTCTGGTAAGAATCCTTCAGTTTCACATCTCAACATATTTGGTTGTGATGCATTTGTTCATGTTCCCAAGGAAAAGAGGAGAAAGATGGGCAAGAATGAAGTCAAGTGTATTTTCATTAGATACAAAGAAGGAATAAAAGGATATAAGATTTGGGATCCTGCATCAAGGAAAATAGTGTACAGTCTAGATGTGGTCTTCATAGAAGTTGAAAGTAAGTCTGAGCCTGAAGAAATTGTTCAAACAAAGAATAATCCAGGGAAGGTGTGGTTTGAACTAAGGAACGAAGAAGATGATTCAGATGAGTCAACTAAATCAGAAGAAGAAGTGGAATAACTGACCCTGATTGTAAGGAAGTCATAATGAGTAAAAAAAATAGTCAAAAGGTATAGTCTACCTGAATTCCATTCCACATTCATGTTGACTTCCGCCGACGATGAGCTTAAGTCGATACTGGAGGAAGTCGAGTTAGTAGAGGTAAAAATATGGAAGGATGTCATGGTTGAAGAGATGGAATCCTTGCACAATAATTAGACGTGGGACTTAGTCAAATTATATAGTGGAAGAAAGCATGTCGGTAGAAAATGGGTATTCAAGAAGAATATGAACACATCAGGTCAAGTCAAGAAATTAAAATCTTGACTAGTAGCGAAAGGGTATTCCCAAGTCAAAGGAGTCGACTTCGATGAGAAATTTTCTCTTGTTCCAAAATTAACCTCCATTAGAGTACTAATATCTTTGGTTGCAACATTTGATCTAGAAATATAACACATGGATGTAAAGACATCGTTCCTACATGGCGACCTAGAATAAGAAATCTATATGAAATAGCCTGAAGGATTTTTAGTAAAGGGAAAGAAATATTTGTTGTTCAAACTGAAAATATCCCTTTATGGTCTAAAGAAATCACCAAGGATGTGGTACCAAAATTTCGACACATACATCCTTAGTTTTGGTTTTGTAAGAAGCAAAGTTTATCACTGTATATATTCCAAAGAATAAGGTGGGTGTTTCATATATGTAGCATTGTATGTCAACGGCATGTTTCTAATTGGGAAAAACATGAAATCGATAAAGGAGGTGAAGAAGCAACTATCCTCCAAGTTATACATGAAATATCTTGTTGCAGTGAAATTCATTCTAGGAATGGAGATCAAGAAATATTGAGAATCTAGAAATCCCTGGTTGAACCAAAATAAGTATATTGAAACAATCTTGAAACATTTAAACATGCAGGATTGAAAACCTTTGAAGGTGTCAAGTCCTGTGGGAGTAAGGCTAACTATTGAACAATGTCCAATGACATAGGAGGAAACATAGGACATTGCATGTGTTTCCTATGCAAGTTTTGTTGGTAGTCTAATGTATGTGATGGTATGCACTCGACCAGACATTGCCCATGCAGTGGGAGTGTTGAGTAAATACATGTCGACACCTGGGAAGGAGTACTTGATAGTTGTCAAGAGAGTATTTAGGTATTTGTATGGTACAAAAGTTTATGTTATATGCCACCAAATAAAACCTGGAGGTGTCAGTGAATTAAATGTACATGGATTTGTCGACACTGACAGGTATGGAGATCTCAATCGACGAAGGTCGGCTAGTAGATATGTTTTCAAGATGTTTAGTGGGGAAATCAACTAGATGAGTAAGCGACAGGAGATCATAGCCTTGTCAACAACAAACATTGAATACATGGCAACCACTCATGGAAGTAAATAAGCAATATGGTTGAAAAGGTTGTGTTTAATAATTGGGTTTGAGAAGAAAGATATGAAGATAAGTTGCAAGAGTCAAACCATAATATTTTTGGAAAATAACCTAGCTTTCCATTCTAAGACTAAGCACATTTATGTACGATACCATTTTGTGAGAGACATGGTGGAAAGAAACAAGGTGTTATTGGAGAAATTCGACATGTTGGAAAACATACCTGACTCTTTGATCAAGTCTATGAGTGTTGTGAAGTTATCTTGGTGCAAAGAGGCAATGGACATTGTTTCCCTAGGTCTGTGAATGAGAGTTCAGAGATATCCATATTTTAGCAAAGAAAACAACACGTGGGAGAATGTTGGGTTGTTATATTCTTTGCAATGAAATTCTAGTCGAGGTGGATCGACCGACAGTCGAAGTCGAAGAAATTGACAACAAGTCGAAGGTTGAGGTGGTTCAACCGGGTAAATTCAAAGTCGAAGACATCGACACCAAGTTTAAGGTCAAGGTGGTTTGACCGGGTAAATTTGAAGTCGAAGACATCGAGAGAAAGTTGAAGAGGTCAACAGGTGAGCACGTGGAAATGGATTGAAGACCAAATGAAGGTCGGCTGGTAGTCAACTAGTAATTCGACTTGGTATTTGACTTTAAAAAAAGCCCGATATTCACAGGATTTGTATCCAATGATCTAGCGTGGTGTAATGCTGTAAAGACTAATCAATAATCAATAATTTAGAGCTTGTTGGTCATGCAAATTTAACATGAATTGTCTACAAGGTTGTTCTTGTGTAAAGAAAGAAGGTATGATGTTGATTGTGTCTTAGGTGTAGACCAAGGTTAGGCATGTAACCTTTTATTATGAATGAATTATACAACAAGAGAGAAGAACGCTCAAGGAATGCTAGTTTTCCCATTTGGGTTTCCAGGATAAATCTCTGTGTATTGTGTGTTTTCTTTGTCATTTAATTTCTTGTTTAAATATTTTGTCCTCTCTTATGCTAGGTTTAGTGTGGAAGTGTTTCTCATTTTCTAACATGATCCAGGCCTAAGATGGAAGCACCCATGTACGAAGGTAATTTAAATTTTGATGAATTACTTGACTTGATAAATGCCATGGATAAATATTTTGATTATGAAGAGGTAGAAAAGGAGAAGAGGGTGAAGCATGCAGTGACTAGGCTCAAAGGACATGAAACTCTATGGTGGGATGGGTTGTAGGGAGATAGAGGAATAAAAGGAAAATATAAGATCAAGAGTTGGGATATAATGGTGGCCAAATTTAAAGGTAAGTTCATGCCTAAGAATTATCAACGAAATTTATTTAGATAATTACAGAACCTTAGACAAAAAACTATGACAGTAAAATAATACACATAGGAATTTTGTAGGTTGAACATTAGATCTGGTCACATTGAGGAATGTTTCTAGATACGTAAATGGTTTGAGGTATGAAATTCAAGATGAAATCATCCTTTTGTCCCTGAGAACTTTTGAAGATGCATTCCAAGCAGCTTTGAAGGAAGAAGAGAAGATGGCTAGAAAGTAGAGCCAAAGAAAAAGAGGAATAATTCCAGCAAGAGGAAAAGGACAATATAACAGAGGAATATTTCAACCTTCAAAAGAAGAGGAAAGAAGTTAAAGAAGACAGGGACCAAGAGGAGGAGAATCAAGAGGTAGAATATTTTTCTCAAGAGGTCAAGGAAGAGGCAGGGAAATGAGATGTTATACATGTGTTAAAATAGGACACATGTCATGGGACTATCCAGAGAACAAGGAAACATATTAGTGGAATGCACATGTTTTAGAAACAAAGGAAGAATATGTGAATGTAGTAGAAAAAGAAGAAACTCCAGAGGTAGGGGATTCATTTTTGTTGAAGATATTTTTGATGAAGGAAGAAAAGGAGGTTCATGAACCATCTCAAAGGAAACATTTGTTCATGAATGTATGTAAGTCAAGAGGTAAGTGCTATAAAATTATCATTGATAGTGGTAGCATAAATAATTTTGTTTCCACAGAGATGGTAGATAAATTGGGATTGCAGAGGCTAGTACATCCCACTCCCTAAAGAGTGTCCAGGTTGTAGAAGGGACATCAGATTTTGGTGAATGAGCGGTGTAAATTGGAATTCCAGATTGGTAGCTACAAGAATGAGGTGTTATGTGATATAATTCCCTTGAATGTCTCCCATATTTTATTTGGAAGGCCATGGAAGTATGATAGGAAATCCATCCATGATGGTAGAAGTAAGACTTATTCTGTTGAAAAGAATGGGAACAACCATGTGTTGTTACCTTTGAAGGATGAGATAGCCAAGGAAGAAATTAGTCCAAGTGTATTGCTGATAAGTGGGAAGGAGCTGGTGTAAGAAGTCAAAAAAGAAGAAGAGATGCATTTTTCCTTAATTGGTAAGCCAAAGGTAATACTCACTAATACAAACCTGGATGATTTAACTATAGAAGTTAAAGTTATGCTTGATGAATTTGTTGATATTATAGTGGATGACTTACCAAATACTTTACCTCCTGTGAGAAGTATTAGTCATCACATTGATTTAATCCCTGGAATAAGTTTTCCTAATAAAGTAGCCTACAGAATGACCCCACAAGAGAATGAAGAGATCAAAAGGCAGTTACAAGAACTGTTAGACAAATCATTGGTAAAGGAGAGTTTAATTCCATGTGTTGTACCAACATTACTCAGCCCAAATAAGGATGGAGGATGGAACATGTGCACTGATTCCAGAGCAATCAATAAGATTACTATAAGGTACAGATTTCCATTACCTCATATTGATGATTTGATATATTTCTTAAGTGGTTCTAAGTATTTCTCAAATATTGACCTAAAGAGTGGCTATCATCAAATAAGGACAAGAGAGGGTGATGAGTGGAAAACAACTTTCAAAACTAATAGTGGATTGTATGAATGGTTGGTGATGCCTTTTGGGCTCACAAATGCTCCAAGTACATTTATGAGGTTAATGAATGAGGTTTTGAAAGAGTTTATTGGGAATTTTGTGATAGTGTATTTAGATGATATCTTGATATATAGTCAAACAAAAGAGGAGCATCCAAGACATCTCAGAATGGTTTTGAGTACTCTGCAAAAATAAAAATTGTTGATCAATTTGAAGAAGTGCAGTTTTATGAAGAATGAACTGATATATTTGGGGTTTGTAATATCTAAATAAGGATTGAATATGGATCTAGAAAAATTTTGAGCTATAGTAAATTGGCCTACTCCCCAAAATGCATTTGAGGTAAGAAGTTTCCATGGACTAGCAAGTTTTTATAGGAATTTATTAGAAATTTCAGCCAGATGTTTGCTCCAATTATTGAGACCATCAAATAGAAAAGACATCCATTTAAATGGATAGTGGAAACTCATAAAAAATTTCAAATTTTAAAGAAAAATATCATTGATCAACCTATGTTAGCTTTACCATATTTTGAAAAGTTCTTTCATATTGAGATCAATGCCAGTGGGACTGTAATAGGAGTTGTCTTGAGCTAGGAGCAAAGACCAATTACATATTTTAGTGAGAAGCTAAACAAGACAAAGAAAAAGTATTCTTGTTATGATAAGGATTTTTATGCAACTGTGCAGGCATTGAAGAAATGTTGACATTACCTTATGTCCAAGGAGTTTGTTCTTTACAGTGACAATCATACATTATAATTTATAAGTAGTCAACCAAAACTAAATCAAAAACATACTAAATGGGTTGAATTTATGCAGAATTTTACATTTCTAATTAAGCACACTAGTGGGAAATCAAATAAAGTTGTTGATGCATTAAGTAGAATTAATTTACTTTTTCAAGAATTCCAAGTCAGCACTTTAGGATATGATGGTTTAAAAGAAATGTATCAAGATGATGCATATTTCAAGGATGCCTATGCGGCTTGTGAAAATCCCATTGCTGGTAAAAGAAGTCAATGGTTGTACGATATGATACATAAAGGACTTCTATTCAAAAAAGTAAATTGTGTATACCAAAGTGTTCAATGAGGGAGAATTTGATCAAAGAAAAACACAATGGAGGACTGTCAGGACATTTTGGACAAGATAAAACCTTTGCTCAAGTAAACGATTTTTATTATTGGCTAGGTATGAAAAATCAAGTGAAGAATTTTGTGGAGAAGTGCAAAATTTGTTAGCATGTTAAATGGAGAAGTCATAATACAAGGTTGTATCTGTTATCTCCCAAAATAGCACCGTCATTTTGGGTGATAGAATGGGTCAAATTTTTTTATTTCTATGAGTCATGACTTTCAATCTTCAAAATCTCAGCTTTCGGCAGTTAACTAAGTCTGTGGAAGTTTACTTAACTGCTGAAACAGACCAATTTCGGCAGCGAATATGGTTTGCCTCTATCTCTTTTAAAAACTCATTTTCCTTCTCAGCCTTTGAAAGTCACTTTGTCTAAGATTGCTTTACCTCTAGGGTTCTCAACCTGCAAATGCAAAAAAACACAAATAAATATCATTCCATAGCTTTCGTCTTTTAAATTTTGAAATAAAATGTATATGTTTATTTCAAAAACATTTCCAAAAGCAAAGATGGTGTGTACGCGTGTAATCTAATATTAAGCTATCCTTAGCTATCCTAGCGTACCCAGCCATGAGTCACTCCACGAGATAAGCCAAAAGTTAATTCATAACTCGACACACAAGGCATAATACAAAGTGCCGAGTTTTCTCTTCTCCATCTGTCATCAACGTTTATGCTACCTCT
>ML782614.1:428960-468195 GCA_009831015.1 Picea engelmannii
GATTTATGTTTTACTCCTAACCCCCTAGTAGATCAGTAGCATGCATATATGTTCTTGTCTTGTTTGCAGGAAATCTTTGTGGAAGGAGCAGCAGTAGCAAGGAGACAACAACTCAACGGAGGATCTACTTCAGCCTTCGAAAACAAGGTTAGTTCATTCTTCCTGTGCTTGTCTGAGAAAAGGGGTTGAGATTTTGGGTAGAAGGTTAAAGGTTAAAACTGAAGGGTCATGATCTGCATATAGGCTTAGAACCCTAGCTTATTAGTCCGTAGGGTAAAATACCCAACAACAGATATGTATTCCCACATGCACCTATTTCAACAGACAATTACCACTATTATAGAACAACATAGCCAAGTGCAGGCCAAAAACACCTAGTTCAACACTATCTGGGAAGGCATAGGTGATATTGACACATACCCCAGTGATGGGAAACATTAGTGAGGACCCAATCTCCGTAGCTTCCACCGGAACCACTTTCACTATATTAATGGAAGGCAACGTCCGAAACTTATACCGCCAAAATATAGAGAAGGATGCAAGAATAATAGAGCTAGAGGAACAACTCGAGCAAGAGAAGATGGATGAGAGAAGCCTACAAGTATTCAAGGATAGTGAAAAGAAATTCAAGGAAGAACTTGAAGAAGCCATCATAGATATGTATTCCAACCTGCACCTACTTCAATAGACAATGAACTCTATTATAGAATAATTAGGACAAAAACACCCAGTTCAACACTATCTGGGAAGGCATAAGTGATATTGACAGATGGATCGTCGAGAATCCAAATGCACTAGTCGATATTCCACACCCCTCAAGCATAGACAAAAAAATTAATCTTACTTCGTTGGATTGTTTCTAGCAAGTTGGGCCGAGAGAAGACAGGGAGACAACGATTTCAATGGAAATTTGTTCATGACTTATAATATCCTCGATAGGAATATTCTAGAAGAGTAATGGTTTGTTGTCAATTATGTAGTTCTAGTTGTGTAATTTTGTCAAATACTTGCATTACATGTGTTTTTGAACTGATTGAGTACTTTTCACAAACAATTTGCTAGTATACCCATAATAAATATTTCATCTAACATGTTGCACATAAATACACCATAATAGAAGAGATAACATGGAACTTTATTATGAATGAAATATTGAGAACACAATACAAGATCTATGGCTATTGTAGTAGATGTAACATATCAACCAAACACACAAAATGTAAGCCCAAAACCTAGTATAGTTCCCTGAACTCTTCCAACATATGGTATGACCCCTCTAGTGGTTGTAAGGCCTCTAATCAAACCCTACCATATGGTTGTTGACCTCCTATAGTAGACTGACTACTTTCCATGGCCTCTATCTACTTTGACACTAACTGTACTGATCCAACCACTGCACCTAAGTATCTCTACACTTTTATTTACAAAGGTCCTTGTGGGACAAAGCTGGGTGACCAATGATGCCTTGCGGGACAAGGTTGCTCAACCAGTGAGGACATCTCTGAAACCCTCCTTGTGGAAATTTCATCCTAAAGGGATACTCACGGGACAAAGTTAGGGTGTCCAACGAGGCCTTATGGGACCCTCATTTTCATTGCATGAGAATGCCACAACAAACCTGTAGAAAAAAACTCCATCCCTAAGAAACTCTATGAACCTCTTAAACACTTCGATACTCGCAAGTCTCCTATGCAAACTGATCTACCTCCAACTGAAAAACCAAACCCCATATTTAACTCCAATGGAAATACTGGATGGATCCCCCTCCTGTCTATCTATGGTAGATATTTCACCACTGAAATTAAACTGCATTGGTTGAAGGGTTTTGCTAAACCCTAACTAAACAATGGCTCTAAGAGAACTCCAAAATGATATGTCAAATCATAATGCCAAAGTGAGGCTCTACCCACCCTTTTATCTTTTTTTCATGTCTTCTAGAACTTTCCCCCTTTTCACTAAATTAAATGTGACTTCTATAACTTTCCCCTTTTTGACTAAATCAAATATAACCCTTATCCTCCTTTTTCTTTCACTTTAAGATTAAAAGTCACTTTTAATAATAGTTAAGTAACTCATTAATCTAAAGCTTCTTTATTTCCTTAATCTCACTTTAAATATATAACATCTCCTAAGTATGTAACACTAAATGGCCCTTTTTTATTCCTTTTTTCTTCACTGATGAGCCACGAGATTCATTTCCACTACCGAATAGGGGAATCCAAAAATGGGGTCATGACAAATCCTCTCTTCCGAAATATTGCTTGACCTCAAGCAATGCCATCATGACTTGACGCTCCATTGACTGATCCAAATTGAAACTGAAAATGATACCATGATCCCAAACCACCCTATAATATGTGAATCATACTCCACTCAAGGCGTGGTCCGGTAATATATTGACATAAGAGGTCTCCTCAAAACCTCCAACAAGTAAGGTCACTCAGTGCTAAAACAACTTGATCAACCCATGACGGAACTGCTCTGCTAGGGAACCAATCTCATGAAAGAAAAAGGAATATTATAGGAGAGTAATAGTTTGTTGTCAATTATGTAGTTATAGTTGTGTACCTTTTTCAAATACTTGCATGACATGGGTTTTTAAATTTATTGAGTAATTTTCACAAACAATTTGCTAGTATACCCATAAGGAATATTTCATCAAACATATTGCACACAAATACACCAGAAATGGAAGAGATAATATGGCACTTTATTATGAATGAAATCTTGACAACACAACACAAAACCTATGGCTTCTATAGTAGTTGTAACATATCAACCAAACACACAAAATGTAAACCGAAAACTTGGTAGAGTGCCTTGAACTCTTCCAGTAGATGGTATGGTGCCTCTAGTGGTTGTCAAGACTCTAATCAAACCCTACTAGATGGTTTCTTCCCTAATACAGTAGACTGACTAATGTCCACGACCTTTGTCTACTCTAACACTGACTGCAGTGATTCAACCACCGCACCTAAGTATCTCTGCACTTTTTTTTGCAGAGGGCCTTGGGGGACAAGGATGGGTGACCAACGATGCCTCACGGGTGTAGAGACCCAACTTGATTAAATACAAAAATTTTATTCAATTAACATATAATTTCCTTCTCATACGTAAATTATTCATTCACATCATAAGCATAAATATTCTGCATAAGTTAAAATCTATCTACAACATGGAAATAACTCAACAATTCACAATAAAATACCTGCTTCTGATGCTAATTCCTGTCGATATGGTTGTCCCTTCCCTGTTGCCTTGCTGTTSTCTTGCCTAGCCTGATGCACTGACCAACACTGCCCAAACCGACTATCCTCCCAGCCAGCTAGGAGCAGCCTGTCCGGCTCCCTAGCTCCAGGAAATCGAAAGGAATCCTGGCCCCCGTGCCCAAAACCCCTAGCAACCTGGTGCCCCCTGTACTAATCCTTCCCTTCCCAACTACAAAACTCAACTCCTGTCCCTGTGCAAATCCAAGAGAACCCTCCAAAATCCAATTCCCCATAGAATAATAATCATCCTTTGCTTCGTAACCTGCTCGCCCTCATATCCTTCCTTCACCACCTCTTGCATTTACTTCCTTACCCACCCATTTATTACCTTATCCCCTCATAATTAATATCTTATCCCTTTATATTCAATGTCTTATCCCTTTCCRTGTACGTAAGTATTTAACAAATTRACTTATAATTTATTATCCCTATTAATTTAATACCCATGTCAATGAATGTAACATGTAATTAATTAATCAAATTGCAACCATTAATTAATCAATAAATATTTAATTAGCATCTTTATACCAATCTTGTTTAATTAATACCATGTTAAGACAATTAATCCCCTAATTAATTTTTACTTAATAATCCTTAAACATTTATTCAACTAGGGTTGTTACATACACCCACCCTTCAGGAAACTTCGTCCTGAAGTTAAGGTATCTTATGGTAGAAGGAAAAGAAACGCGGTTCACACATTCATAACAATTAACTGACATTATTAGTAAGTAAGTCAAGAAAACTCATACATACTAGTGTATATGTACAAGAAATGCATGTGTAGCTAGTACATACAATTCTCATGCATGTACTAATAATCAAACTTTCATCCTTTAGTAATTTATGTATGCATCCAATCCAGTCAGCAAGACTAGTCTTTTATAAAAGACAACAAACCAATCAATTGTTTGAGAAATCCTTTAATTACTATTATTCGGTTCAACAATTTTATTTTAAACAACTGTGGTTTAGTTACGAAGTTATGAATATTCATATATACCCATTTTTATTTTATTTTTTGAAGGGAAAACATTAAATTCCACCACAAGACAGATCTCCATACTTTCTCAACTATTACTACTCATCCTTCCTCCCTAACCTACTTCCATCTCCATTCCTATCCTTCCTCTGCTAGACTATCTTGGAGCATCAACTATATTGACCTAACTCCAAATAGAACCCGTAAGCGGAAGTGTCACTACCTCGACCAAGCTTCCCTAGCAGGCATCTGACAGTCATCATCACACATCTTGGGGAGCGTGAACTAACACCGTCCTCCCATGACTTCAGGTTTCGGAGGATACACGGTGGGAAATGCCTCCACCCCTCCTAACAGGACTAGGGTCCACACCCTACAATGGAGGATACACGGTGGGAAATGCCTCCACCCCTCCTAACAGAACTAGGGTCCACACCCTACAATGGAATACACAGTGGCACCTTGTTGCTGGGGGTTTTGTCATCGTTTATTCGGTTTTTTTCATCATATCCAACATCATTCTAATAGCATTTAACATTCATAAAATTCACATTCTCACAATATGTCGCATCATATATATCATCATCAATAACATTTAATCATTCGTACAATTTACATTCTCATAGTAGATCGCATTACATACATCATCATCAATAACATTTATACATTCATAAAACTTACATTCACATAGCCGATCACATTATATACGTCATCATCAATAACATTTAAACATTCATAAAAGTTCATACATTTTAAAGTTTAAGTGTATCATTTAATAGTTTCACTGTGACTAGAAAATGAAGTATATAGATCTCAGGTAATCCTGGCTGTCTAAGTCAAAAGGTGGTGTCACATACACCCTACCTTCGAGAAACATATTCTCGAGTTGGTCAAAAAAGTGAGGGATAGTCTCGTCATCTTCCCAAGTAGCAGATCCCGGACTATATTTGTCCCACTGAACCTTAACTTGGTCTACCAGATGATTCCTGAGCTGTCGGACTCTATGGTCCAATATGCGTAATGGTTCTACCATGAGGGTTCCCACGTCCGATACCAGCAATTCCTTCCAATTTAGTTTATGTGATTCATCAACAACATAATGACGAAAAACAGATACATGAAATACATTATGAGTTTTATGCAAGTGGGGTGGCAGTACGCGACAATAGGCAACGGGTCAAATTTTCTCTTGGATTTTGAACGGTTCTATAAATCAAGGTGACAACTTTGTCCCCTTTCCGAACTATATGGTACTCTTATTAGGCCTGATACGAATGAAAACTTGGTCTCCCACTTCATAACTTCGGTCGTTCCTATGTGCATCCACATAACTTTTTTGCCTATCATGTGCTTCCTTTAGTCTCTGCCTAATCTGAGTCACCTATTCTTCCATCTCCTGAATCAATTCTGGCCCAACTGTTACTCGATCTTCTAGTCTATCCCAACTCAATGGCGTTCTGCATGGCCTCCCATACAAAGCTTCGTAGGGTGGCATTCTGATGGAGCTATGATAATTGTTATTGTAGGCAAACTCTACCAAAGGTAGGTACTTCTCCCACTGCGTTTGATTATCCATTACATACATCCTAAGCACGTCTTCCATGACTTGATTTACTCTCTCTCAGTTTGCCCATCTGTTTCAGGATGATAAGTTGTGCTTAAGTTTAACTGAGTCCCCAACGATGACTGTAAACTTGTCCAAAACCTAGAAGTGAATATGGAGTCCCTATCTAAAATGATCTTCTTAGGTATCCCGTGCAAATGGATAACCTCTCTTACAAACACACGTGCCACATCAGTGACATATTACGTGTCTCTAACCGGAATAAAATGATCACTCTTGGTTAACTTATCCACTATCACTAGAATGGCATTGTGTCTATGAGATGTGAGCGACAACCCCACAACAAAATCCATAGAGATGACTTCCCATTTGGACATAGGAACATCATGTGGTTGTAGGAGGCCTGCTGGGTGATGGTGGTCGGCTTTCACTTGTTGACACTCCAGGCATTTGGCGACGAAATGGACTACATCGCACTTCATGCCTACCCAGAAGAAGAGCTTCCTCATATCTGCGTACATCTTCTTCACACCCAGATGCGCACAATAAAGTGCTCTATGGGCTTCCTTCAGTATGATTCTTCGAATATCCCCATTCTCAGGGATGTACATCCTTCCTCGATATCTTAACAGTCCGTCTGTTTCCAGACTATATCCTTCATACCTTGGATCTAACTGCCTCCTACTCTGGAGGTTTGAAGTAACCTTTAAATACCAACTGTCTCCTTGGAGTTGTGTCAACACATGTTCCCTCAGATTGACCTTTAAGGTTACCAAGGAGA
This sequence comes from Picea engelmannii, assembly GCA_009831015.1. Taxonomy (NCBI): domain Eukaryota; kingdom Viridiplantae; phylum Streptophyta; class Pinopsida; order Pinales; family Pinaceae; genus Picea; species Picea engelmannii. The sequence continues at coordinate 435,557 of ML782614.1, forward strand.
AGATACGTGGTCTCCTACTCAAGGCATCTGCGACCACATTTTCCTTTCCCTTGATGTACGAAATACCAAAATCGTACTCACTCATAAACTCACTCCATCGCCTTTGCCTGACATTCCGATCTCTTTGAGTGAAGAGATGTTTTAAACTTTGATGGTCTGTTTTGAGCTCAAAGTTTCGCCCCACAAGATAGTGCCTCCAAATTTTCAGAGCTAGCATTACAGCTGCCAACTCTAAATCATGAGTCGCGTATATCTCCTCATGTTTCTTCAACTTCCTTGACGCATAGGCTATCACTCCTCCATCTTGCATTAGCACGGCCCCCAACCCTTGCTTCGAGGCATCCATGCAGACGATGAAGTCCTTTTCCATATCCGGCACTCGTAGAATTGGAGCACTAGTTAGTAACCTTTTAAGCTCAATGAATGCACTATCACACTCTTTTGTCCATCCATACCTGACCCCTTTGCGCTGCAAGGTGGTGATGGGTTTCGCTATTTTTGAGAACCCTTCTACAAATCTCTGGTAATAACCCGCTACCCCATGAAGCTTCTCACCTCATGGGAATTTTTCGACACTGGCCACTCCATAATGGCCTTTACCTTTTCTGGGTCCAAAGAGATTCCTTCGCCGGAAATGATATGACCTAAATAGTGGATCTCTTTATGGAAGAAGGAACACTTCGACAACTTTCCATATAATTTGTTCTCCCTAAGGCAGGACAACACTGCTCATAGGTGTTCCTCATGTTCTCTTTCATTCTTGGAATAGATGAGGATGTCATCTAGAAAGACTTGTACAAAATGGTCTAAGTACTTCCAGAATACACCGTTCATGAGGCTCATGAATACTGTTGGCACATTGGTCAATCCGAAAGGTACTACAACAAACTCGTAATGTCCAAACCGAGTTTGAAAGGCAGTTTTTGGGATATTACCTTCCTTAATCCTTAGCTGATGATACCCTGATTGAAAATCAATCTTTGAGAATACCACTGCTCCTTTCATCTGATCGAAGAGGTCATCTATTCGCAGCATCAGGTACCTATTTTTCACTGTAGCACGGTTCAAGTCCCTGTAGTCTATACACAATCGTAAGGATCCATCCTTCTTCTTTACAAAAATTATCGGTGCGCCCCAAGGTGAAACACTGGGCCTTATTAGCCCTAAGTCCAGTAACTCTTTCAACTGCATTTGCAATTCACAAAGTTTCAGCGCTGTCATCCGATACGGAGTCTTGGAGATTGGTTCTGCACTAGGTTTTAGCTCAATAGTAAAATCAAGCTCCCTCTCAGGTGGTAACCTTGGTAACTCGTTCGAAAAAACATCCTGAAATTATAACAATACTGGGTACCGATCCAATGAGGGTCCCTTCCTTTCATTTATTTCTTCCACTACATAAAGTCGACACCCTTGCCTCAAGCATCGCTTAACCTTCATAGTTGATATAAAGCGTAACGACACTTTTCTCTGTACACCCTGGATCTCTATTGGTCTTCCTTCATCATCAACAAAAAGCACCCTCTTGGCGAAACAATCTACCATGGCTCAGTGAGCTGCTAACCAATCCATTCCAATGATTAGGTCATACGCCCCGAGAGCAGTGACGTATACCTTCAACCTGGTAGTACACACTCCCAGGTCTACTATACAATTATCAACACTAGGTCCTACCGCTTGTTTTTCCCCCAAAGCCATTTCGACTTGTTTAAAATCAACGTGCTCGTAGGTTGCCAACCCACTCTTTTCTAATGCAGATGGTGAAATGAAACTATCTGTCGCACCAGAATCAAACAAAATATTAACATTGATATGATTTAGCGTACCTGATGACTCCACCACCGTGGATTGATGTTCGGCCTGGAAATTATTAACCACTGTGTAAATCTGGTGGCTGCTACTTTCTTTCCCCATCGGTGCCTTTCCTTCTCTATGCATGAACCCTGATTGTAACTCTGGGCAGTCACGCTGGTAATGGGGTCCTCCGCACCCCCAATAGGTAACACGAGATTGAACCTGTGTACTGTTATGTGACTGTCTCTGAAACGAGTTCCTTCCCTCGGAACCCCTGCCCCTACTAGTTGTTCCCTGAGATGGTCGTGGACCTGTCTACGTCGTTGGCAATGAACGAGATGTTGCACTCGCTGCCATTGAAATCCCTGCAGCTACTCTCCTTGGCGCAACACTGTTACCATTAATCTATTAAGTATAAGAATTTATTTGTAAGGACTCATGTATGGCGCGTTGGTGTTTGTTTGTTTCTTAAGGCTTAGGCGGTGGGTGGTCGTGGGTTTTAAACCCATAGACTCCAAAACATTTAGATTTTTTTTTTTAATAATTCTATTTATTAATATTATGTATATATATATATATATATTATTTAATTATATTAGTTTTAAATCTTTAAGATTTAATAATCTTTAAATCTTTATAACATTATTTTTTTTTAAAGATCTAAAACATATATAAACCTTTAAACGTTTAATAACATATATTTTAAACCTTTGTTTTTCCTTTATTAGATATTTTTCTTTATCCTCATATTTTTTTTTTGTTTATAATTAATTTTTTTTTTTACGATTTAAACCATTGAAATTTAAATTTAGTAAAATTTAAAAAGTTAATTTAAATAAGTAATAAATAAATATAAAATTAATTAAAATAAATAAAAATATATATATAAAAAAAATCAAATCGGGCACGCATGAAGCCCACGTGCCCGCTTCCTTCAAAATAATCCTACGCCTGTCTCTCCAAACCCTAAATGCGTCCTTCCTCTGCCGCCTCTCCACTTTGCTCTGTCCCGCTCTCGTTCCTCTGGTTGTTGCGCGCTCCATAGTTCCTCGTGGGTTTCTACCAGCTAGTCTTGCCGTTTCTGACTCGGGATAGTTTCTTCATTTTGGTTTGGTAGACTGTAGGGTTTCTGTGAGGCAAAATGGCTGGCGAGGCGATTGCTACCAGAGTTGTAGCCAATGTTTTGAGCATTTTTTTTTTGGCAAATATCTCGATAATCATGTAACTGGATGTCATGAATCGTAAATGAAGGAGGAGGAAAAGATGGGTGTAAAGCTGTTTGTGCTTAGCCATCTATATTAACCAGTACTGACCCATCGATATTAACAGGCTATGAATGGTGGGAATACAGTGGGATCATATATGAAATTGAGTAATAAATTGTTGTTTTGGAAGGGATTTCCAAGGAGGAGGATGGGCTTGAGTTGTGACTACAATATTTATAAACATTAGGGACACTACGCTTATGCATTCAAACAATAATCTGTATTATAATGAATTCTATTAAGCCAAAATTTAAATATGTTAGAAGATAGCCAAAATCTTAAACTAGTTAGATTATTTTGTACTGCATGATATGCTTATTTGATATTTAGCCACCGTTTACAAGTTTATTTTAATTTCAAGTTTACAGTTTGTTTGCATTATAAACAATCTCCAATTACTGCTGAGGAAATGGAGTCAACTTGCATGTTTTATGTGTTTAATACTGGTTTAATATATTTATTTTATGTAAATTGCGGCTCATGGAGTCTTATACTGGTGCACCATTTGCAAGGTTTTCTGGACATGATATTTTCATGTCGATTATTTTTGCTTGTGTGCTTGAGATTATAACGCTGGAGAAGGATTTCTCTCCCGCGGATTCAATCCTGGGTGCAAGTGGCCTCCATATCTCACAAATTTCCGCTTGTGTGCATGAGATTATAACGCTGGAAAAGGATTTCTCTCCCGCGGATTTGATCCTAGGCGCAAAGCTCTCGGTCACTGCAAAGGAAAGATGCCGGTGCGTAGTGCAAAGGAAAGGTGATACGGTGGTGCGTCCTGGTGTGGAGAATATTCCATCCATCTTTTATTTGACTAATGGGCTGTGAATTCTCGTATATGAGAAATCGACGGAGGGCGAGGTAATAATGATTCTGGATAAAAGTGAGCTCGGGACTGGAATTGAAAACTATGTATTAAGCTATTGGAACGCGTAGATATACAAGCCATGAGCTAGGTGATACACTTTTATCAATACCAAGTAGGGAACCGATCTTATGCTGGTGAGTAAGTGAAAGGCTATGGCCGGGCTCGGGGCTTTCATGCACCCAGGCATGAGGTAGGAAAGATGTGGGCTCGCGGTGCGTAGTGCAAAGGAAGGGCTCTGGTGTGGACTCCTTCTCCATATGGTTGAGCGCGTTGGGAGCTTAGTCTCAACTTTGGTGTATTTCACAATTAGAAATCGGGTTAATGTGCATTCAATGCAGGCATTCAACGCAGGAAAACGTTTTCCTCCCTAATTCAACGTAGGGAAGGAATAAGTTCATAATGCATAGGAAATAGTTATTATTTTTTTTTTGTTTATTAATAATATTTTTTTTTTGGTGTAGCGCGCGGCTCCTCCCCGTCAGTTCCTCCTCTCTCACACTGCTCAACAAACGAATTTCCAACGGTTCCTCCCTAATTCAACGTAGGGACAATCCGTGCACTTGAGCAAAACAACTCAACATATAATTATTTTAGCGGCGATTTCCCCCAAAAGGTAGTAGCTCCGCTAGTTTGTTTTCTCTCGATTTAACCGTGTATTCGTATACCTAACAACAATGTATTAGCTGCAACTGCTCCATGTCCCACTTCCAGGTTTGCTTGAAACCATGTGCAATCATATTTTGAAACCATTTAATGGTTATCCCATGCATTTCTTTAAATTGCATCTTTTCCTTTTTCTTTGAAGCTTTCTCGTCTGCAGATAACTTCCTTTATATTTAAATGATTTGAAATTCTTTTCCCCTCCTCAGTAAGTATACGTAGGATTTCTTTGTTCCTTATTTTTTTTTTATGCCTTCTTTATTAGATTAGGAATGCCTTTATGATATTAGTAGTAATTAGTTATTAAAATATTAGTAATTAGTTATTAACATTAAGATAGGATAAAGAGAAGGATAGGAATTCAAATAGGATACAAAGACAGATAGGAATTTAGGAATGAAGATGAACATGGAAGAATAAGTCATTTCTTCTTTAAGCTTACTCTTCCTTACATTTTTTCTTTAAGCTTGTACACGAGATAGAATGAAGAATAATGCGATATTTTGTTCATATCTTAAAGCATAATGTTAAGGATTATTGTTGTAATAGGCATAGCGAGGGATTATGTATATGAGTTCACTAGATGAGCTAGAACATATCCTCCTAATCATTCTATATGCCCATTATTTTTATTTGTTTTCTTTTAGTAATTTAGTTTATACTCTATTACTTTATTTATTTATTTATATATATTGTTTGTTTAATTGAGCCAAGTGCCAAAATCTATTTAACACTTTAAATACGTATAATATTAAACAAATTTTGTTTTTCCAAGCATATTGTTTATATATTATATATAGATTTGTTTATATACTAAAATCAAAATGTATACTTGGCTTACAGGTTGGGTGGAGGTGGCGTTGGGACTTGGAGCTGGAACTTGGCCCTCAAGCCCAGATTTATCAAATTTTTGGGTGGGTACAATTCCATTACTAAATCGGGTAGGTAGGTAGGTAGGCCCTTGGTTCCAGATTTTGAACCAGGGCTCTGATACCATGTGTAGAGACCCAGCTTGATTAAATACAAATTTTTTGTTCAATTAACATATAATTTCCTTCTCATATGTAAATTATTCATTCACATCATAAGCATAAATATTCTGCATAAGTTAAAATCTATCTACAACATGAAAATAACTCAACAATTCACAATAAAATACCTTCTTCTGATGCTAATTCCCGTCGATATGGTTGTCCCTTCCCTGCTGCCTTACTGCTATCTTGCCTAGCCTGATGCACTGACCAACACTGCCCAAACCGACTATCCTCCCAGCCAGCTAGGAGCAGCCTGTCCGACTCCCTAGCTCCAGGAAATTGAAAGGAATCCTGCCCCCCGTGCCCAAAACCCCTAACAACCCGGTGCCCCTTGTACTAATCCTTCCCTTCCCGGCTACAGAACTCAACTCCTGTCCCTGTGCAAATCCAAGAGAACCCTCCAAAATCCAATTCCCCGTAGAATAATAATCATCCTTTGCTTCGTAACCTGCTCCCCCTCATATCTTTCCTTCACCGCCTCTTGCATTTACTTCGTTACCCACCCATTTATTACCTTATCCCTTCATAATTAATATCTTATCCCTTTATATTCAATGTCTTATCCCTTTCCGTGTACGTAAGTATTTAACAAATTAACTTATAATTTATTATCCCTATTAATTTAATACCCATGTCAATGAATGTAACATTTAATTAATTAATCAAATTGCAACCATTAATTAATCAATAAATATTTAATTAAGATCTTTATACCAATCTTGTTTAATTAATACCATGTTAAGACAATTAATCCCCTAATTAATTTTTACTTAATAATCCTTAAACATTTATTCAACTAGGGTTGTTACAATGGGACAAGGTTGCTCAACCAACAAAGAAATAACTGAAACCATCCTGGTGGAAACTTCATCTTATAGGTATCCTCAAAGGACAAATATGTAGTGTCTAGCAGGGCATAGCAAGACCCTCATTTCCATTGCGCGAGAATGGCACAATAAACCTACAAAAAATAGCTCCATCCCTCAGAAACTTTGCAAACCTCCTAAACAATTTGATACTCGCAAGTCTCGTATGCAATATGATCTACCTCCAACTGAAAATAAAACCCCATATTGAACTCCAATGGAAATCCTCGATGGATCCCCCTCTTGTCTAGTTAGGGTGGATATTGCACCATCGAAACTAAATTGCAATGGTGGAAGGGTTTTTCTAAACCATAACAAAACAATGGCTCCAAGAGCACTCCAACATGAGATGTCAAATCATAATTCCAAAGTAAGGCTCTACTCCCCCTTTTATCCTTTTTCCATGTATTCTATAACTTTCCCTTTTTTTACCAAATCAAATGTGACTTCTAGAACTTTCCCCTTTTTGACTAAATCAAATGTAACCCTTATCCCCCTTCTTCTTTCACTTTAAGATTAAAAGTCACTTTTAATAATGGTTAATTAACTTATTAATCTAACGTTACTTTATTTCCTTAATGTCACTTTAAATACATAACATCTCCTAACTAAATGACATTAAATGGCCCTTTTTTATTTCCTTTTTCTTCACTGATGAGCCACGAGAGTCATTTCCGTTGTTGAACAAGGGAATCCAAAAATGGGGACATGACAAATCCTCTCTTCCCAAAGGTTGCTTTTCCTCAAGCAATGCCATCATGACCTGATGCTCCATCGACTAATCCATATTGAAACTGAAAATGATACTAGGATCCCAAACCACCCAGTAACATGTGAAGCATCCTTCTCTCAAGGCATGGTCCGTTAATGTACTGACATAAGAGGTCTCCTAACAACCGCCAACAAGTAAGGCCACTCGGTGCTGCAACAACTTGATCAACCCATCAAGGAAGTGCTCTGCTAGGGAACCAATCTCATGAAAGAAAAAGGAATATTCTAGGAGAGTAATGGTTTGTTGTAAATTATGTACTTCAAGTTGTGTACTTTTGTCAAATACTTGCATTACATGTGTTGTTAAATCGATTGAGTACTTTTCAAAAACAATTTGCTTGTATACCCATAATGAATATTTCATCAAACATGTTTCACACAAATACACTAGAAATGGAAAGAGATAATATGACACATTATTGCGAATGAAATATTGAGCACACAATACAAAATTTATGGTTGTTGTAGCAACTATAACATATCAACCAAACACACAAACTGTAAACCCAAAACCTGGTATAGTGCCTTGAACTCTTCCACCAGATGGTATGACCCCTCTAGTGGTTTCCAAGCCTATAATCAAACCCTACCAAATGGTTGTTTCCCTAATATAGTAGACTGACTATTGTCCACGACCTCTTTCTACTCCAACACTAACTGCAATGATCCAGACATGGCACTTAACTATCTATGAACTTTTGTTTGCAGAAGTCCTCACAGGACAAGGCTTCTAAATTAGCGAGGATGTATCTGAAACCCTCCTAGTGGAAACTTAAAAATACAAGGATCCTTGCAGGACAAAGATGGGGCATCTAGCGGGTCCTCATGATACCCTCGTGTTCATCGCACGAGAATGCCACAACAGACCTACAAAAATGGTTTTGTCACTCAGAAACTCTGTGAACCTCCTAAACACTTCAATACTTGCAAGTCTCCTGCAGAAGTCAATCTACCTCCAACTGAAAACCAAACCCCAGATTGAACTCCAATGGAAATCCTAGATGGATCCCCCTCTGATCTAGCTAGGGTGGATATTGCACCACTGAAACTAAAGTACAATGGTGGAAGGGTTTTGCTAAACTTGAACGAAACAATGGCTCCAAGAGCACTCCAAAATAAGATGTCAAATCATAATGCCAAAGTGAGGCTCTAGCCCCCCTTTTATCCTTTTCCATGTCTTCTAGAAATTTCCCCTTTTGGACCAAATCAAATGTGACTTCTAGAACTTTCCCCTTTTTGAATAAATCACATATAACCATTATCCCCCTTTTTCTTTCACTTTAAGATTAAAAGTCACTTTTAATAATGGTTAAGTAACTTATTAATCTAAAGTTACTTTATTTCCTTAATCTCGCTTTAAATACATAACATCTCCTAACTAAGTGAAATTAAATGGCCCTTTTTTATTCCCTTTTTCTTCAGTGACAAGCCATGGGATTCATTTCCATTTTCGAACAGAGAAATTCGAAATGGGGACATGAAAAATACTCTCTTCCCAAAGATTGCTTGTCCTCAAGCAATGCCATCATGACCTAATGCTCCATCGACTGATCCAGATTGAAACTGAAAATGATACAAGGATCCCAAAATGCCTTATAATATGTGAAGCATTCTCCACTCAAGGTGTTGTCCGATAATGTACTGGCATAAAAGGTCTCCTGAAAACTGCCAACAAGTAATGCCACTCGATGTTGCAACAACTCGATCAACCCATCAATGAACTGCTCTATTGGGGAACCAATATCATGAAAGAAAAATGAACATTCTAGGAGACTAATGGTTTGTTGTCAATTATGTAGTTCTAGTTGTGTACTTTTGTCAAATACTTGCATTACATGTGTTGTTAAACTGATTGAGTACATTTCATAAACAATTTGCTAGTATACCCATAATGAATATTTCATCAAACATGTTGCACACAAATACACCAAAAATGGAAGAGATAATATGACACTTTATTATGAATGAAATCTTGAGCACACAATACAAAAATATGATTTTTCTAGCAGTTGTAAAATATCAACCAAATACACAAATTGTAAACCCAAAATCTGCTATAGTTCCTTGAACTCTTCCAACAAATGGTATTGCCCCTCTAGTGGTTTCCAAGCCTCTAATAAAACCCTACTAGATGGTTTCTTCCCTGCTACAATAGACCGACTGTTGTCCACATCCTTTCTCTACTCTGACACTAACTATGGTGATCCAACCACCGCACCTAAGTATCTCTGCACTTTTGTTTGCAGAGGTCCTCACAGGGCAAGGTTGGGTGACCAATAGTACCTTATGGGACAAGGATGCTCAGCCAGTAGGGGCCTCTCCAAAACCTTCTTGGTAGAAACTTCGTCCTACATGGATCCTCGTGGGACAAAGTTGGGGCATCTAGTGGGGCCTCGTGGGACCCTCATGTTCTTCATGCAAGAATTCCATAACAGACCAATAGAAAACTGCTCCATCCCTAAAAGATTCCACGAACCTCCAAAACACTTTGATACTCGCAAGTCTCCTGCACAAGTCAATCTACCTCCAACTGAAAACCACACCCCATATTGAACTCCAATGGAAATCTTGGATGGATCCCCCTCTTGTCTATCTACGGTGGATATTGCACCACAGAAACTAAACTGCAATGGTGGAAGGGTTTTTCTAAACACTAATGAAACAATGGCTCCAAGAGCACTCGAAAATGAGATGTCAAATCATAATTCCAAAGTGAGGCTCTACCCCCCCCCCGCCTTTCTCATTTTTCCATGTCTCCTAGAACCTTTACCTTTTTGACCAAATCAAATGTGACTTCGAGAACTTTCTCCTTTTTTACTAAATCAAATATAACCCTGATCCCCCCTTTTTCTTTCACTTTAAGATTAAAATTCACTTTTAATAATGGTTAAGTAACTTTTTAATATAAAGTTACTTTATTTCCTAAATGTCACTTTAAATACATAACATCTCCTAACTAAGTGACATTAAATGACGCTTTTTTATTCCCTTTTTCTTTAGTGACAAGCCATGGGAGTCATTTCCACTTCGGAACAGGGGAATCCAAAAATGGGGACATGACAAATCCTCTCTTCCCAAAGATTGTTTGTCCTCAAGCAATGTTATCACGACCTGATGCTCCATCGAATGATCTAGATCGAAACTGAAAATGGTACGAGGATTCCAAACCACTCTGTAAGGAATGAAGCATCCTCTGCTCAAGGCATGGTCTAGTAATGTACTGACATAAGAGGTATCCTCAAAACTGTTGACAAGCAATGTCACTCAGTGCTACAACAACTCGATCAACCCATCAAGGAACTACTATGCTAGGGAACCAATCTCATGAAAGAAAAAAGAAAATTCTAGGAGAGTAATGGTTTGTTGTCAATTATATACTTCTAGTTGTGTACTTTTGTCAAATACTTGCATTACATGTGATGTTAAACTGATTGAGTACTTTCCACAAACAATTTTCTAGTATACCCATAATGAATATCTCATCAAACATGTTGCGCACAAATTCACCAGAAATGGAAGAGATAATATGGAACTTTATTATGAATAAAATCTTGAGCACACAATACAAAATCTATGGTTGTTGTAGCAGCTGTAACATATCAACCAAACACACACACTATAAAACCAAAACCTGGTATAGTGCCTTGAACTCTTCTAGCAGATGGTACGGCCCCTCTAGTGGTTTCCAAGCCTATAATCAAACCCTACCAGATGGTTGTTTCCCTACTATAGTAGACTGACTATTTTCCATGGCCTCTATCTACTTCGACATTGACTGCAGTGACCCAGCCATGACACTTAACTATCTATGCACTTTTGTTTGCAGAAGTCCTCACGGGACAAGGCTGGATGACTAACAGTGCCTCACGGGACACTGCTACTCAGTTAGTGAGGATGTCTCTAAAACCCTCCTAGTGGCAACTTCAACCTACAAGGATCCTCGTAGGACAAAGTTGGAGCATTTAGCGACGCCTCACGGGACCCTTGTGTTAGTCGCGCGAGAATGCTACAACAATCATGTAGAAAATTTCTTCATCCCTCATAAACTCCACGAACCTCATGAACACTTTGATACTCGCAAGTCTCCTGCACAAGACGATCTACCTCAAACTAAAAACCAAACTCTAGATTGAACTCCAATGGAAATCCTGGATGGATCCCCCTCTTGTCTAGCTAGGGTGGATATTCCACCACCGAAACTAAATTGCAATGGTGGAATGGTTTTGCTAAACCCTAATTAAACACTGGATCCAGGAGCACTCCAAAATGAGATGTCAAATCATAATGCCAAAGTGAGGCTGTACACACCCCCCCGCTCGCCCCCCTTTATAATTTTTTCGTGTCTTCTATAACTTTCCCATTTTTTACCAAATCAAATGTGGCTTCTAGAATTTTCCCCTTTTTGAATAAATCAAATATAACCCTTATCCCCCCTTTTCTTTCATTTTAAGATTAAAATTCACTTTTAATAATGGTTAAGTAACTTATTAATCTAAAGTTACTTTGTTTCCTTAATGTCACTTTAAATACATAACATCTCTTAACTAAGTGACATTAAATGGCCCTTTTTTATTCCCCTTTTCTTCACTGATGATCCACAAAAGTCATTTCCACTGTTGAACAGGGGAATCCAAAAATGGGTACATGACACGATTGCACAAGGTAGCACAAGATTTGACAAGAAATTTCCGTCTCCCTCCCCTGGAAGAACTTGGAAAGACTCCCATTATGGGACAATTACTAGAGAAGGTATAACAGAGTACACAAAGTAGGCATGAGGTAACTGAATCGACCTCCAAGGTGATGACGAAATTGATTGAACAACATCTCATTCAACCCAGCAAAGTCCACACCATGATCCAGAAGTTCATGGCTACCTTAGCAAAATATATGTAGACTCTCAATGACAACACAACCATGCATGAATCTGTCCTCGAGGAGTTGGCATACCGTCGGATTATAACACTCTACGATCAATTAGAAATGTGGACATGGACAACCTTAACCCGGGATAAGAACACATAGACAAGACATAAAAACAAATTTAGATCTGTGGTTAACTATATCTTATTTTATCTTTTTTCAACCAATTTCAACTTTGTCTTTTTCATGACGTGTCAAACAACTAGTAAAGGAAGCTGAAAGGTTTTTGTAACTGATTCTTAAGGAATCTAAGAAGGCATTTTCTGGATTTAGTAATAGTTGTATAAATAAAGGAAGAGACTCATTTTGAAAGGGCTCTTCAAGCTTTGATACACTCAAGAAAACACTTTCAAAGAAAATACTTGGTTAACTAATATAAATAAGCCCTTAGGGCCAACTTTTGATAGATAGAAAACTTATGTGTATTGTTGTTTGTTGTGAACTACTTCTAGAATAATGTTTTATATTCACATGGGCTGTAAGAACATGTTTTGCTTATAGAATTTTCTGATGCAATTAATGCTACTCTTATAGTTTTGTTATTCTTTCTCATATTTAATATCCTGAGCATATGAGTTGTTGATGTATGCATAAATATAACTTATAATTTTTTGGTTATACAATTGCATGCATGCATTATCTAACTTTGAACCTTCATGATAACTATCTGATTGGGGTATTTTGCAGAGTTTAGTTTCATTTCAACTCATAGGATAGATTCAAGTATATTAGTTTTCTTTTATGCATTTAGATAGTCTTCATCTACATATTTCATTTGCATAACCATCCAACCACTCACCCTCACAACCAGTAATGGCAGCCGGGCCAGAATCCAGATGGGTCTCCTAAACCAAATAGTGCATAGTGTGATTTGGATTTTGTATACCAGGTTGTTGGGCATTTGCGCCCCATCAACACATCCATATATCTCATTCTCATTGTTAAACTATAAATATGGTCCACAATATGTTCCAACATGTTTGTCTTATGTGGGTTCAATGTAGCAAGGTCCCTATTATAGATCAATTGGTCGGAGTACTCGCCTCCTTTGACCTCAAAAGACATCCTTTCAACTATAACTAAACTAATGATTACAACATTATCGTATTCCCATTGAATTCCTAGTAGTGGATGAGATCAATCCTTTTCATCCATGATTTATATTACTTTGAAATAGGCTACTTTTTTAGTCCTGCAAGGTTTACCTCAACATTTTCCAATCTATTGATGGGATAGATTATATATTGGTTTTCAAGATGCAATTGGATGGGTGAGAAGACTAAGTTGGGACTTCCCTTCTATGATTTCTTAGGGAAAACATTTACACCATAGCCTATGTATAGCATAACACCTCTAACTAAATATCCTACAATGTTGAAGTCAATTTAAACTCCCTACCAATTCTGATTATTTTCTTCTTCCAGCCTTGTTTGAATGTCTCTCTCGAAAGGAGGAAGATTTTATGTTTTGTGTCTTCTCCCTCTATAGATTGGTTGATGTCATGTCACAACTTTGATGTAGATGCTCATTCCACGATTCCTTTGTTTCTTGTGTCTTGGTGGAACTTCTATTATGACTTTCTTCATTGTGATATCTTTGGTTGGTACCATTTCCTTCTATGGTACCAAAGTTTCCTCTTGCAACAACTTTTGTTTCCACCACTCTCATGCCCGTGATCACTTGTAGTACATCAATGCCTCTTCTCATGACATCCCATTTCCTATCTCCTCTCTCGATGAGCTTATTCATGTTAACTAACTTCTATAAATTCTTTCACCCTAAGAATATGCTAAAATAACTAGGTAATTTCCTAGGCATGTTGGTGAGGATATTTGCATGTTCCTCCTGCAATCAAGCAATAATCATGTTGGATGTACACCAAGAATCATAAGTATATTTTGAAGGAAGACACCATCACATTTCACATATAAATATGAGTGAAGGGCCCATACAACCCCTCTAGGGTCCTTCATTGTCATCACAAACATATGGTTGGTTAGGCTTGGGTGGGGATGGATCCACATCGTCCACTGGATTAATATCTAGGAAGAATCAAATATAAAATTAATCAGTGAAATATGAGAAAAACATACTAAATACATATATGAAAAATCAAATAGGGTCTACATGAGATCATCTTAAGTGTCATTATTATAGTTATATTTACCTCATTCATCTTATGGTTAGTAGGATGAAATCATAGTTTCTTGCCCTCACACCAATCTAAGATTATGTATGTGTGTGTGTGTGTGGGTGTGGGTGTGTGTGATAACATATTTGACTCATGCTCCAATGGTTCAAGGATACCAATCACAACTTGAGGAATAATTCGGTGATGAAATACATGTCCTCCTCTAATGCATTGAATCGGCTACCAACCCCAATTTGGAATGCTCGACATCCATGATCCCACCAATGAATCACTTAATGTATGAATCTATTCTCCACCTTCAATGATATTCCCTCCTCAACATATTTGAGGAGCTTAACATTGCTAAAGAGAGAATGAGTCTCTTGAGATAAAGGAAGTAGGGTGTGATTTTGTGCCCTCTTGCATGAGTGTTATCTTATCACCATGTTATAGTGCAACTTTGAAATCTAATTGACAAAAAAAACATATTAGAATAGTAAATCAATTAATTATTAGATTAATAAAATATTATCAATGATATCGATGATATCGGACAACATAAATTATTAAATTACAAATCCATCATTGACGCTTTGCTATTGTTGTGCACTTTTCTTTGTCAAACCAATATAGCATTAGTGGTTTTTTACTAAACAAGTGGATTGGTGCTATTTTACAATATTGAATCATCTCAAAATACATCAATAATGGTGTGCTATGAACTAAGTAGAGCACTCAAACAGTATGCAAATAATAAGTTAGTGTGTTGTATAAAATTTGACATTCTCTTGGTGGAAGTGCTTCACTTGTATGTATACATAGACACATATTGCTAACATGGATATATGTTTTGGACATTTCCATGTCAACAATGTGCCAATAGATATTATGTGCACCAAAAATAAGATTGGAGGCAAACTGTATGTTGTTGTTTACACAGTGCTTTAAAATACTAATGTACTTTGAAGCAGTGTACAAGTTTTATTGGCACATGAAGCTTTGATGTATTGAAATGAAAAAATATTGCACACCAAGAAATGGTGTAATAATACAAATCCCAAGGAAAAAGCAATACATTAATATATGATCTTCTACCAAGAAAATAGTTATAAGTGGTTTCTTTACAAATTCTATAAAGTAAAGTTTATGGTTTCTATCCTTATCTAATCTTAAATCTGAACTTTAAAATATAAGATCAAATTGTTGAATAATAAATCTAAAATATGATTAAAAAATATAATTAATTATAATTAAAAAATAAATTGAAAAATTAAAATAATATTTATATTCCTATCAAAGCAGATTGCAACCCTGCAAAATTTGTCAATTTTTTTTTTAATGAATTTGGTTTGCTAATAAATAAATTGTACCCATAAAAAATAAAAAATACCAAAAAAAAAAATCAATTATTTTATGATTTACAATAATTACATGTAATTGAACGCCTGTCCCTCATAGAATGAAATGAATTACATTAAAAATGTAATATAATTTCTACATGTCTGACCCTCTCAAGCCATCCACCATCTATATTCCAATTTGTCTTGGTCTACAGACAGAGGATTTGAAACCAAAACTAGAAAGACTAAAAAACAAAGCCACATTATTTCGAGGTTATAGAATACTAATAAAACTTGTAACAGAGATTTTAATTATATCATAATGCCAACAAGAGTGTCAGCACAAACTGGCATCAAGGAATCTCATTCATTTTTCTTATGAGCAATGGCTAGACTATCTGAATATGGATTCAATTTACTTGATAGAGGACCAGTTGAAAGATTCTTTCAATATTTAACAAGATCAGAAAATTGATTCGCACACACCGATACCAAAATTCATGTTATAAACTGTTCCACTACAGGTACATGTTACGAGAAGTCTTTACAGTTGACAACAGTTAGTTTGCAGAAGTGCAAAGGTTTGCAATTAGAATACAGCTGGAAGACAACTATAAAGAAAAATATGAAACTCCTCCGGTGTAAACAAATCAATGGATACTCAAATCAGATTTTGCAAAAGTTTCATAATGTACACTCAATACAATGGAGAGCAAAACCAAAACCCAGAAAAGGAAAAGTGCCTGTCAATGACCTTCTCTCATTTACATATGTTGTATGGAGATAGATAGCATTTCCCCTCTCTCTCTGATGTAGTCAGTATTCCAGTAGGTAGCATTCAAATATTCACAACAAACAATCAAGTGACAACTTGAAAAAATCATACAATGATTTCAGCCCTAAATCAACAGACATGGAGATTTGAATAATCCTCTAGTACCTCTCTTCCATGGCTGGAGAACAGAGTCACAATACTTTGACGGCAATCCCTGAGATCTACTTCTCTTAGAGCAGCGCAATGGTGGGATCGACATTTGATCTTCATCGACTCCATTACCCACAACTTGATTTTCACTGGGCTTTATGCACGCTGGGTCACCCAGTCTGCAGATGTTATCAGCTGTCAAGAGACGCTTTGAATTGGCAGCACTCAGGTTCTTCTGTAAATCATGAAGCAACTGAGGAGAATCCGGCTGGTGATGTTTAAGAGCAATTTTGGTTCTTCTGACTACTCTATTCTGCAAGAAAGGTACCCCTGTGGGAGGGAAGATTGCCTTTCTCATCCTTTTCTTTTGTGTGATATTCTCAGGGAAACGGGACTGGTCATTTTCAAGACACCGAACCGCAACACCAGCTAAAAGATGAAGCCCTGGAAATAAGAATTCAGATTTGGCCTTCTGATTCTCAATTTGGAAAGGGCTCTTGCTGGTCTCGGAGACCCAGCGCTGATCCTTCTTGGGTTTCTTGGTAGCAGGCGGATGGCAGGGCCAATCAATGTAATCAGAACTCAAATTCCTCATTTCTCCATTCATACTCGGTGACTGCAACTCCATGTCCCCTTCAATCGCCTTAGAAATTGAAGAAGATGAAGAGGCCTCCACCAAGGGTTCCCTGCTGCAGGTTGCATACTGAACTGAACTGCCCTTCATTCCCTCATCCGAGAACAACCTGTTCTGCTTAACAGCTGCTTTTTGGCCCCTTCTCCACACTCGAGATTTGGATGGTTGCTTCTTCTCATAAAAAGTCAGATCTTCGACAGAATTTCCATCCGCAATACCCAAAAGCCGCGGCAAGAACTGACCATCGAGGCCTGAATCACTGTGTGGATGATTTGACATTGTATCTGAATTAGTCTCAGATGAAGATACATGATGTGGGATTACTGATATTGAGGATTTTACTGAATCTCCATTCTTGAAGGGACCAACCTCCGCAAATGAACTTTGGACTGGCAAGCATATATCCCTGCAATAAGCTCTGGATTTCAATGGTTTTCCTTCAAAAGTTGCGGAAGATCTGCGGAGGGGAGAATCCTCGATGCATTGATTTCCCTTGCGAATAATGTTTGGAGAGAACCCATCCGCAAGAGAGCCGATTTTAGCCACTGCAGAGAATCCATCTGCCATAGAGTGGATTTTGCTCATCGTGAAAAGCTTCTTGCGAGCTTTGCACCATTGCCAGATACTATCGGAATTCTCCATTGGGTACACTTCCGTGCAACACTAACTCAAACTTCCTCAAAGATCAGAGCCCTCAAAGAGGCGTACAAGGGCCGGGCGAGTGCTCAAATTACACTAGCTAATTAAAAAAACTGGATCAATAGCCAACCATCTTATCCAGAAGATTGGACAGATCACAGCTATGGAGCATGCCAAGACCAACTAAAGAAAATTGCCAAAGCAAATCTTGATACAATCAAGAAGCCACCATTGCTTAAGACCACTGCTAGCTTTTTTCAATTTCCAGATCAAAGCTCTGGCAGGGACCCAAATCACCAAACTGACTAAGAAGAAGGTTTGATCAAAAGGGTAACAAATTCATTGATCAAACTGATGACCCAACAAAAATCGATTGATCTAAACACTGACGTGTGCTTCCAATTACACAGAAAATAATGTGAAAAGAAACAGCACAACTTACCAAAAGGACAGGTTATAGTAGTTTAGTAGCTTCATCTGCAACAAAAATTGAGCGCTATATCTCAATAGATGGGAGTGGAAGCCCTGAACAGACTACCCGAGGCAGCAATTGCATGATAGCGGAGCCAACAAAATGGGGAAGACAATCGCAGAACTGCTGTGAGAAGAGACACATGCCCAGGAAGGCAACGCTCTCGTTCATCAAACTGCGAAACGTAATGGAGATTTGTTTGAAATGGTACTCAAAGCCTAATTATGTGGCATTTATAATTATGTTAATTTTAATTGGGGACAAGCGCCTCTCCTCTTACTATTGGTTCTACGATTTCCATAGTAGAACCTATATTGACATTGTCCCATTGCTTAATGACAAGCCTTGGAAATTTTAATTGAGGTGACATAAGAAACGGTTAGGGCTTGCCCTCGTCGTCTATGGTTGAAATCGTGGAGATGAATGCCTTTGTTTGAGTTTTGGTGTGTATTGTTGTTTGCCTTAGGTATTTGCTTGGGTTGTTTTGTTGTAAGAAATTTCCTTCCGAAAAATCGGGGTGAGAATCGACCTTGAGATCTCTTTTTACATATTTCCTTCCATTTACACGGCATTTGTCAATCGGTCTACACCCGTGTGGGCAAGCTTGTGATAATATTGATATTCATTAGATAGTGTATTAACAATAATGTATTGTTATTGGGATTATTTGCCTCTTAGTTGAGATTATGAGATTTTTGTTAATGGAATAAGTTTTTATGATGTTATTGACATATTAATGAAAATCTTTTAAATCTTGATTGTTTAAGTGACTTTCTTATTTGTGTTATTAATTCCATTATGTTCAATGTGCACTCTAAGAGGCAAGCTATAGTTGCACCATATGGTATTAGAGAAGGAAGAACTTTTGATGAGAATAGTTCTAGCAAGGATAACATTGCTTTAAGTTGTCAAAGAAAGATGCAGATCCAACAAAGAAGTGTTGGGTAGAGTTGTCTGAAGAAGAGAAAACTCCAACAAGGTCATTGTGTAAATGTTGTCTATATTAAAAAAAAAATACCATATTAAGAATAATATGGTATAGAAAGGAAGTGTACACATTATAAGAGATAGAGGCACACCTCTTGATGATGAAAATGATGTGGTTAGAAAACCTAACAATATCCCAAAAGAAAAGAACAACTTGACTTGTGAATGTTGAGAGTGAAGATGAATAGGAGTAGGAGGTTTCCAGAAAGGAAAAGAAAAAAGAATAATTGAAGCCATGATGAGCTTGGTAGGGGGATGGCAATTGAATACTCCTATGTATATTGGGAGTTCAACTCTAGATGAGTTGATGGACTAGATTTGGAATATGTATTAGTTCTTTCACAACAATCATGTTGAGGACTCCAAGTGAGTGAAGTTTACGTTCACAAGATTGAAGAGACATGCATGAAGATGGTGAGAAGATCTATCATTGGACAAATGAAGAAGAGGAACGAAAAAGGTCAAGATGTAGGAAACGATGGTTTCTAAATTTAGAGCTATGTATATGACTTCAAATGACTTTTTAAAAATGTGTAGAAGGTTGGAAGGATAAAAATAGAAGGAGAAATCTTTAGAAGTATACATTGCTAGATTTTGTGGAGTATCCATTATTGTTGGTTTCATAAACAAGGATGAAGAGAAGATTGCCATATTTTTAAAGGGCCTTAATTTGTCCTTCAAAAATAAGTTAGCATGATGGAGACGCATATTCCATGAGCAAGGCTTACAATTTATCCTTAAAGGGGAAATGAAATCATTAAGAAGATATAGAAGGAGAAAAGGGGAGGAGTTGAAGGTGAAGAGAAACTATAAGAAAGACAAGATGGTAAGAGTGGAAAGATGGAAATAGTAGCAAAAAAAATATCCCTAGGACGATGTGGAGAATGAGAAGTATGTTTGGGAAGATTTTGTGATTGATTACATTTCAAAAGAGACGAATGTGGAGCATTTCATTGAATGCATTTCTAAAGAAATGGAGGATGAGCTTGTGATTGAATGCTTACTCAAGGAAGCAAAAGAAGAGGCCCCATTGGAGAATGTGCCCACAATAAGTTTTTATTCTCTTATTTATTTTGGTGTTGATTTTTGTGTAAGAGAAAAAGAGAATGTGGATATGGTTAAGATGTGTTATGCACCAAACACTCAAATAACATAATAATAGAAAGTGAATTAAATCTACACCTTGAGAATGAAAGTAAAAATGAGAATCCTCTTTGAGGGGGAAACCTCCTTTTACATATAACAAATGTGCAAGATGAGATGATCTCTAAAACTAGGTCTCCTTGGTATATATAGGAGACAAAGGGTACAATTACAATTAAAGGGTCAAGTCGACCATTAAAGGGCCTAAATGACCAATAAAGACAACACTAATATAACAATAGAAATGCAATATATCAATATATAGGGCTTAATATGACCCTCCCTTTCAAACACCTGTTTCCATAAATGCTTGATTAGCTATGGATGTTTCTGCATGAGCAACTCATCTTCTCATGTCACCTCTTCTACTGGTAGGTTCTTCCACTTGATGAGGTGCTTAGTAATTTCTCAATTTGTAGTTGATGGATCTGAGTTTCAAGGATTTTTTCCAATTCTAGTATGATTTTCCTTTCTTCATTAATCTCTAGCAAAAAAAATTGAACTAAGATCTTGTCATCAATTACCTTCTTTAAGAAAGAAACATGGAACACTGGATGTACTTGTGAAGATAGAGGCAACTCCAATTCATAAGCCATACTTCCAATCCTCTACAACACCTTATATGGACCATAGTACTTGGGTGCTAATTTATTGTCCTTCTTTTGTTGTATGAGGGACATTGTTTTTTATAGTTGTAGCCTTAGGAATATCCAATCCCCCTCTTCAAATTCATTTTCAATGTGATGTTGATCTGCTTGTTGTTTCACCCTATTTTATGCTATAGCCAAGTTGTCCTTCAATAGTTGGAGAACCTCTTGTTGGTGCTCTATGTGGTCCTCCATTGCTTGAACTTCCCTTTCAAGGGTGATGTGATGGATGGAGGATAATAGCTATAAAGTGTCATAATTGGGAACATTTTTGATGAACTATGGAAGGGGAAGGATGTGTTGTACCACCATTCTACCAAGGGAAACCACTTGACCCATTGTATATATTTATCATATGCAAAGAAATAAATATACCCTTTTAAAAATTTATTCACAATATCAATTTGTCTATCGGATTAAGGATGGTAAGAGGAGTTGTGAGCCAATTGAGTACCCAAACAAGAAAATTATTCAATCCAAAAATTACCAATGCAAATTGGATTTCTATCGCCTACAATAATCTTGGGGATTCCATGTAGCTTTTGAATTATTTCCATGAATGGTGTAGCTATTGTTCCTTCTTAAAAAGGATGAGAAAGAGAGAAAAAATGAGCATACTTTGTGAGTTGATCCACCACTTCCATGATGAAATTATTTCCTTTGGAATTTGATAGACTCGTAATAAAATCCATTGAGACATCTTCCCAAGGCTAACCTGGTATGGCTAATGGTTGTAGAATACTCAAGGTCTTGATTATGTCTCCCTTATTCTTTTGGAAAATCAAACATTCAACCACAAAATTTTGAACATTAGTTTTAAGACCTTCCTAGAAAAATTCCTTCTTGATTGTGTGGTAAGTTTTTAGGAACCTTGATGTCCTCCATACCAACGCATGAGTTCTCTAAGTGAGATATAGGACATGGCCACCTCTAATTTGTTTTGGACATTAGTGATGCATCTAGTGGCATAGACCATTGTTGAAAATGAAAAAAGGGCCTTACATAGGAAAAATAACCTTCAAGGCATTAAGCATTGTGAACAAGGCATTCGATCATGAAACATATCCTCTCAATGGGTCTTTGACCCCCAAGTGGTATTTTGGGAACCATTAGGTGATTTTGCATAAATAGGATGGGCCCAATAGGACTATGTCCGAGAGAGTAAAATATGTTATAAAGTTAAACCTTTCCTTATGAAAGATAGGTCCTAAAATACATATTGATGTTAAAGGTGATCAAAATTTTGCAAAGTGATGAATATAAGAACACATACATATTTTTAATGAGTGCCAATTTTAATATGTGCACATTATTAATGTGTGCGCATTAAAAAACTGGTGGGATTACCTCTTTTCCTCTACATGTTGGAAGAGTTGTCTACTTTGGTTTTAGCTTCAGAATGAAAAATATGGTGGTTCAAGCTACATAAACAAAAATGCATCCATTTTCCCAGCTCCTTGTTCTTACCTCTATTTTCAACATCGCTTTTAAATATGATCCACATAATCATTGCTGATGAAATTGCACACACACACACACACACACACACACACACACACACACACATATATATGAAAAACAATATTTCTTTCTATTTTTTATAGATTTCTAATTGTGCATATATCATAATTCAAAAATACATGTCTTTTATTTATAGTGTAACTATTTTTTGTCCATTTCATCCGGGAAACAAATTGGGTGATGCACAAGTATAGATGGACACCTACACACTAAAAAATAAATAAAAATTGGTTGATTATGTTAAGACCCTCAAACATGGTCTTAATTTTGGACCTTGTTATTTCAGGGCTTCACTGACTTTATTAATTTTTAAAAAATATAAAATTAATATTCAAAATATGGGAAAAAGTGGCACACAAGAACTGACTATGATCTACATCTAGACAAATTTGTTTCAAGAAATTATGTTATTTTGATACTAAACCAATCTCTTAATGTGAACATATGCATGATATTTTGCAGAAAAAATAACATACCAATATTAAAAGAGCATAAGTTTTTCAAGTTATATAAATTATCCATAAATAAAAGCTATATATTTTGAAAGCTTATTCGATTTCCTACATTTCATCTTTTTACACCATATACTAATAACATGTTTATGTACCTCTAATATTAATTCCTTCTAGTCAACATTTTTTTGTTTTTCCAGATTTCCATTTCAACTAACATGTCATGAGAGGAAAGTATTAGATTGCACCAGCCCAAAAAGGATTATCAAGACTCTAGGGTTGTCAAAAATATTTTACATATAGGTTCTTAACTTTTATCATTAAATTAATGTAATAGATGATGTATGCAGCGATGATTAATTTAACTATTGTAATTAATAATGTTGTTCCATAATCATGTTTGTGAAATTCTAGAATGGCGTGTGGCATTCATACAATATTTAATTAATATATGTAATTGTGAACTTAGAAAAAATATCATTTCATGTGTATTTATATATTATTTTTATAAAAATTACTTCAACAAATGGAAGAATTTTGATTGGATAAGTGAATTGAGCATTTCACGATATGATAATCTAGAAGAGGAAATAAACCATTGAAATTGTAAAGCAATGTTGCTATGTATAATGTCATTTTCATAATTTATTGTCTATAAAGTCCAAGGGATTAGCTTAATTAGTTGTCACCAATGTTGTTGGGTATTTGGCTAGTTCCATGCCAATAGATTCCCAATTTGAGGCCCCTAGCTTAGGTGCATTAGTCTACACTAACAAGTTTACTAGGGATGCCATCCACAAATGTGAGGAATAATCCATTAGGTTTCACCTGAAGGTTTTCCTTGGAAAAATAACATTTAATACAAGATTGAAAAAAATCACCATAGCTAACCAAAATGAATTTCCATTTCTAAAAGTTTATTAAAACAACAAAAAGGAGAAAATCCTACTTCTTGTGCTACCTTCACAAACTACAAAGAATGTGTTATTTTTGAAACACAATATGAAGGAAAGAAAGTGATCATATATTCATGATAACAATGCATATATTCCCATTATTGCGGGTCACGTGGAAACCTCTAGGAGTGTGTTCTACTTTAGATACATTAGATAATCTATCAATATAAACAAATACATTATTAATATTGTAGTGTTTTGTAACCCTTAAACTTGAAACACAACTAGGTATACAGAGAATGCAATTGCAAAATAACCAGAAACAAGAGACAATAAGATGAAATATGTAAAATATGGCCTTGTATATTGGATATTGTAGTGTTTTGTAACCCTTAAACTTGAAACAC
This sequence comes from Picea engelmannii, assembly GCA_009831015.1. NCBI lineage: Eukaryota > Viridiplantae > Streptophyta > Pinopsida > Pinales > Pinaceae > Picea > Picea engelmannii. The sequence goes on from ML782614.1 coordinate 459,929, forward strand.
AACCAGGCATATAGAGAATGCAGTTGCAAAATAACCATAAATAAGAGACAATAAGATGAAATATGTAAAATATGCCCTTGTATATTGTTAAAGAAAAGAAGGAGAACATTGTTCACTTGCCTATTAAGGCGAGGAAAACTTTCACTAAGAAGAGCTTCAAATACACAATGCAAGACAAACATTCCATAGTCTCCTATATCTTTAAATATGTTTTCAATAACAAAAACCCTAACTACTTGTGGTCCCATCACTAATGGGTACCAACTACCTAGAGGGATTTATACAATGGACCCTTTTACAATAAATAACTATCCATTACTATTGAATGGGTATTATTCAAAGAGGATGGTTGCATACAACAATTAATAAGCTCCTAGGTAGCCTAAAGTAGGGAGGTTTCAATAGGACCCTAACATGCCCCCCCCGCCTTTAAAAACAACATTGTCCTCAAGGATGAAGATGAAGAAATTGTTGTAGAATCGTGGTTGGTTCCCAACGACGTGGACTATTTGGGTGGAGTGTCCTTCCACTATATCAGTACTTCACTGATTATGTGTTGGTGCAATTAACGATCTCTCATATCCAATATTGTTTCTAGTTGAATCCAAATGGAGCCTTCTTTATCAAGTTCTAGTAAGTTGGCTAACATCTTGCACTTCAATCCCATGACATTCTTTAGACAAGGCACATGAAATACTAGATGAACCTTGGGTGGGATGGAAGATCCATTTTTAGGCCACTTTCCCAATCCATTGGATGCTTTTAGAGGGTACATAGAAATTTGGTGCTGATTTTTGAGGTGTTCTCTCTTTCAATGATGTTTGTTTAGAGGATTTAAGGTGAAGAAACACCTAATCCCCTGTCATAAAAGAAATTTCAAAGAAATGTTGGTCACTTGTTGCTTCATTCCATTTTGGTCCATAACCAATTTTTTCTTTAGTATGTGGAGAATGGATTCTCTACTGTGGAGTATGTGATCTACTACCTAAACCTTGGAAGTGATTGATAAATATGAAATGAATGGCAATGGTTTTTAGCCATAAATAAGTTCATATGGGGTCATTTTGGTAGCTATGATAAGAGGTATTGTACCACCACTCTGTGAATGAGGCCATTATGTCCATTGGTGTGGTTTTTTAGAGGCAAAGCATATAAAATAGGTTTCTAGGAACTTGTTGACCACTTTAGTTTGACCATATGTTTGGGGGTGATATACAGTGCTTATTTTCAGCTAGGTACCTTATAGTTTAAACACATCTTGCCAAAACTTTCCAGTGAAGTCAGGGTCCCAATCTGAGATAATGGAAGTGGGAATGTCATGTAACTTAAAAATATGATCAATGAAGACTTGAGAAACTAAGAAGGGGGTAAATGGATGTGGAAAGGCACAAAGATGAGCATATTTTGGGAGACGGTTGACTACCACCATGATCATGGATTTGTTTCTTTCCCTTGGAAGTCCTAGTATAAAATCCATGTTGATGTTAGCCCATGTGTGTGTTGGGATCATTAGTGATTGCATTTCCCCTGGTATCTTTACTATCTTCCCCTTATTTCTTTGGCACGTGTCACAAGTTGCAACAAAATCCTGGATGTCAGTTTCTAAACCCTCCCAAAAGAATGAGTGCTTAGCTTTTTCATATGTTTTATGAAATCCATATTGACTTTCTATAGGTGATGATTGAAATTCCTCTAAGATTATTTTTTTAAGGAAGAATCCTTTAAGTCTAGAATAATGTTCCCTTTATATAACAATGCATCTAGCTTCCATGTATACCCTTTAGGAGGGTTGGGATCTTCTTGAAGCTTATGGATGAGTTGAATAATGGTGTCATTTGTAAACCATTCTTGATGGGGTTCCTCAACCCAATCTTGAAAAGATAAAGATAAGGAAATGAGGGATCCATCCTCCTCAAATTGTCAAGACAAGACATCAACTACCACATTGTCTTGACCATTCTTATAGATAATCTCATAACCATACCCTAGCAACTTTGTACCGCCATGGTATTGATACTGTCTTACGATGTTGTTTAACCCATCATGAGGCTGAATGAGTTTTAAATGACTGTCACCTTAGATCTTTTGGCGGCCATCTTTTTGGGATGGCTACAACCCATAAAATATTACGTGCCAGTTATTTTTGGCCCTCCATATTCAAAGATTGTATAGAGGCTGTCAAATGATGCACACCCTGTCAAGTTTTTCAAAAAAATGCACGTACTCACCTTGATCCGCTGAATCCCATTGTCGTCGTCAGCCCCTTTGCCAAATGGGGCATTGATTTTATGCAATGTAATCCTACCTCAGATGGGGGACACGATTACATCATCGTCTCCATTGATTATTTAACTAAATGGGCTGAGGCTATTCCTACATTTCCTAACGATGTCTGTATTGCAACAATATTTTTTTTTAACCACATCATCACTCGCTTTGGTGTCCCACAAGCCATTGTCACTAATCATGGCTCACATTTCATGAACCAGATGATGAGTGAGTTGAACGTCAAGTTGGGTTTTCACGATGAAAACTCATTCCCCTACTATCCTCAAGAAAACATACAAGTTGAAGTTATCAACAAATTCCTAAAGGCCATGCTTCAATGCATGGTGGGGACAAAAAAAACCTCTTGGCACCTACAACATTTCTCCGCACTCTGGGCCTATCGCACTTCAGTGAAAACTGCAATTGGATTCACTCCATTCCAGCTGGTATATGATGTAGAAGCGGTATTACCAATCGAGTGTGAGATCCCTTTGTTGAAACTCACTGTGGAACTCCTGCCTCGTACCTCTGCTAAATAGGAACGATTCCTGTATTCAACTAAGTTGGACGAAACACGTCACGATGTTGCTCTCGTTAACGAGAAATATAAAAAATGAATGAAGAGTCAATATGACAAATCCATTCAACCTCGTGCTTTTGTAGAAGGAGACTTAGTCCTCGTTTATGACCAAGCTCATGATAGGTTGGGGACAAGAAAGTTAGAACCTCTATGTCATGGACCTTATATCATAAAACGTGTATTGCATAGAGGCGCCTAAGAGTTAGTCTAATACGCTGGAATATCTCTCGGTGAGCCCCGAAATGGGATTTACCTCAAGAAGTACTATGCATAGAAAATCTGGCATGTGTTCTTTGTACACTATTGTACTATATAATTTTGATTTGGTGTGTCTTTTCTCTTGTGTGTACGAGTTTTGTATTAGCTGCTTATACTTTGTTTTGTGATTGCATGCACATATGACATATCCCTTTCCCATCTTTGTCAGGTTTGTGGATGGTGTTATTCGACACACCCAGAACATTTCTTTTGTAGCTTGGGTCATTTACCACTCACGTGAGTTGGTGAGTTCAGAAGGACTTTTCTTAGGATCAACAACCAATAACGTGGCAGAATATCATGCTGTCATCAGAATCTTAACTGAAGCTTCCTCTCTAGGCATAAATCATCTGATTATTAACCTAGACTCTCAACTCATGGTCTGTCATCTTAATCGATATTATGTCTTTCACAACACTGTCTTACTACATCTCGACCTAAGAGTTCTCCGTCTTGAAAGATCATTTGAATTTATACAATACAGACATATACCGAGAGAACTCAACACAACGTCAGATTCATTACCTAATTGCATATTGGATCAGTATCTTGTGCATAGATAAAACATTTGTAAAAATACATGAATCACATGTACACAAAATAATCACATAAGATAAATTGCAACATCAATAGGAACCATCAAACTCATATATATATATATGTGTGTGTGTGTGTGTAATAGAAAAAGTTTTTTTTTAAATACATCGTCAAAAGGTACATAATAGGGAAACAATTTGGGCCTTTATGACCATGACATCATCATGAAAGACTACAAAATATGCTGAGGATCCTAGTCATCCTCCTGTATCACGTTGTGCTCCGTGAAGCACACTACTGCATGAGCCACTCGTCGAAGTAAGTGGTTCAGACTCTCAGGAACTCCAACTGTATGTCTCTGCAAATGGAGAGGCACGTCTCGCCTCCTGAGAGGAGGGAAACCCATAGTCAAACCTCGAAGGTTCCTCTTGACCTCTCAAATTCCTCCTACTGCAACCTCATTCTCTACTGCTAGTTGTGCGTCTCCATGATGCCCCAGTGCTGACATCTCTGCTGGATGTGATGCGCTTATGTATTCATGATGAAAAAAAAATAACTTTAGATCCCTTATTGTACACATAAAAAATAAGATAAAATACAAAAAAAAATGTGACAATGTTTAGTTTCGTACTTGACGCATCCCAATGAATACCCTCAAGGAGAACCAAATATGCACTACCCCAAAATTCCATTCCGACATCAAGAAAATAATACTCAATAAAAACTAGTTGTCTTCGCCACCAAGCGAAGAAATCATCTATAAATCTAAATGCCGAGGGCTCCTTCCCCAATCTCGGGGATAAACTGGTCCATATCTCCACCTGTGGCTCGATCGCAGGATGTGTTATCAACGCAACCTGTGGCTGCATCTAGGGAACTCTCTCCAAGAAGAACAAAACTAGGAAAGAGCCATATCCAAACTGCTTCTGTCTACCTGTCCTGCACTTTGATATCTATTCCTTCACATTTCGAAGGAACCCTGCACTCCAGTTAAAAAACTTGGGCTCTACACATTGTAAAGCACATGACATATTGGATTTTGAAGCTAGATGAGTGATGGTACTACCCGCAATTTTTATGATGGAGAATAGAATCGACCTAAGTGCCAAGTCTCTCACATCTTTGATCAAAATTCACCCACCTACAAATCGATATCCTAGTATACAGTGCTCACCGACATATGCCTCAGTTGGCTGAGGAGTTGCCTGAAGTCTAGACAAGATGATAGGAGCCCCTCTCCTCAAGAGTCCCATCAAAAAGTACACATCATCAAGTTCAATCTCGAGCATGTGTGGCTGTTGGCAGCCAATTCATTTTTTTTTCTATTGTCCTATAAGCTGCCTACACCTATGTCTTCCGAACTTCAAATTGTCATCGCATCTTTCAAATAGACGATATTTTCATTTCTCGTGACACTTGCAAATTTGTCTCCGTTAAGTTTTCACGACTGTAAGCGTGAAAACTTCTCCTTTCGAGGTCACATTTCGATCACTATTTGAATTGTCGTCATCTTTTTATCGATATTTTCTATGGCACTTATCTTTGGTTTATCGTTATATGGCTGAAAGGATTTTCGAACTATGCCTATTTGGACATTCTTATATCGATTTCATAACTTGATTTTATTAATTTTGTGAGGCATTGAGCATATGGATTTATATTTTTTGTGACTTGCCTAGTCATTGAATTGCATAAGGGTCATGATTTATTTTTGTTTTTATATATGATGAGACCCTTATAATAATTTTTTTATGGCTCTTGGCTTGTAAGTTTTATAAGTGGCAATTGGCACAATGGTTTAAATTTTTTTGATTAAAACATTTATGCAATGGCGCGTGGTTAATACTCGGTGTTGGTTTCACGTTGAATGACAATGGTTTGAAAAACTATAGTTAATGGTGCGTTGGCATATCATTCACCGTTTGATTCTTTGGTTGGCCGAATGATAAGGTTTTGAACTATGCTATGATTGATTGAACAAATGTGGAATTCGCCGGTTGTACTTTACCATAACTATTATGCATGGCGGTGAATAACTCCACCACCCTCGCATGCGCACATTAATGCTTCCCCTTTGATCGTTCATTGCTGTTAAACCAAAAGACTCTGCTCATGTGCATTGGTAAATTCAACCCAAACCCTTACCATGTGCTCGCACCATGGCCCTTGTCATCCGAGCTGAACCCAATGGGAGCCAGGCCTTGCTGATGTTTGACAGTGCCCGCAGTGACCTCGAGGAAAATGGGTGGCTTCCGTTTATACAAAAATTCGAGGGTTTTAACCTCTGCGTAGCTCGACAATTTGCTTTGACATTTGATGGTTGTTGAGCCAAGGTCGGTGATGTTCAATTGGAAATTGACGAGCAGTTTATCAATCTTGCTACAGGTTTGCCTACCACTGGACAACGATGGTCCAAGAATTGCAAAGTAGAGGAGGTCCCTTGGACACTACTCTTCCAGTCGCGTAAGGTTATCTCCTGTGATAAAGGTTTGCCCGTGACCATGCTTAAACAACATTGGCATGATTTATTGATGATAATCAAACAGTTTATCACCTGCGAAGGTCGGTATGGGTTTGTTTTCTAACACCACCTTCGTTTGCTTATGGTTTTTATGGGTTATCAGCTCAATATGCCCTATTATTTGCATAGAAGCCTGTTTAAAATGTCAAAGAAGTACAAAAGGAACCAGGCTGATAGTAGCCTTTTTCATTATGGGCTGGTTAAGATTATTGTGGTCTGTCATTTGAGTCTACGCGGAGATTGTTGGAGCAATTTCCTTGCTCGGAATGATTTTGAGGATTCGAACCCTCCACAGATTGACAAACCTGTGGTGAGCGAGGACAAGTCTGTACCCCCAGTACCCTACAGCATCCTGCTACCTAAACCCTTGGCCGACTCACCTATCGACCTACCCCACTCTGTGACTAAGGGTGTTGAGACTGTTAAGTCTATGGACAAAAAGCCGAAGGCGAAACCCACTGTGAACGCCAAAGGAAAAAAGAATGCCCGTTTGATTTCGCGGATGGCAAGAAATAAGCCAAAACCCCCTGTCAATCCTAACCCTATCGTGTTGAGTGAGGACTCCGATTCGAAAGTGGAGCGTTTCTTGGCTACCGAATACCCCTATTCGCAAGGTTTGTGTGCCGAACCCTCGTATGACTTTGTGTCAAACCTACCCCCCTGCCTACAGGACGACCCTAACTACCCAGGCATTAAGCTGCCTTGTGAAGCCCTCGGTCCTGCTCTGTCTAAACCTACAGTGCCACCCTACGATCAATGCAGCTTGTGGTTAGAGATATATTATCTGGATGTTCCTATTCTACAGTCAAGAATTCACTCTTTGGAGGACCAGGTTGCACTGCTTACCAGTCAAAAGGCTAAGCTACAAGCCACTGATAAAAAACAAAGGACGACAGGCTCTATCTTGTTTAAAAATGTGGAATCAGTCACAACTATCGTGAATTCTAAGTTGGCATAATTGAACAACCTTCGTCATCTCACAGGTATGTTCGATATCAATTGTTTTTGTAAATAATCCAGTTTTGTATAACGAATTCGAATTCGGTTTTGAATAGCTCTGTTTACCGCATTGATTTGTTCTGTTACATTGTATGCATGCTATACATAGCTTCGCTTTGACTAAATGGAAGATTGTTTTCCCAGTTTAGATTTGATTGGATTTTCTTCGATTTGATTGATATTGGTGTGGATTTTATTTGAGTTAAAATGGATGCTCTGCTATCAATTGAAGTCGTTTGTACCTATTCTAGACATAAGTTGTTTCTCATATTCAATTCTGAACACAATCACATTTTGATTCGATTTCATTATACGCTATGATTAGAAATGATTTTGATAAGGTAAATTGTTACGGTTTGTTGTGTCATATGACTTTCGACCAACAGTAATACAATTCGGATTATTTTCAATATGATTATGTTAATATACATCCAAATCGTGAATAGATTCAATTCATAACGGTTATACCCAGCCGGTTAATACACATTGGTTTACTGTTAGTTCCACCATGTTATCGGTTGGATTCATAATGGAAATGGATACTCTATTTGAATTTGATTCATAGAACAAGATTGACTATATCCAGATTCACGATTTATTTCTATAATTAAACTCAGTCGTGATTTGTTTCGATTATTTGCCCAGTTTGCAATTATAACTTCTATTGATTCTATTAAGATTGCGATCACAATTAATCGATCCTGTCTGTTGACTGTGCAAGGAGCAATCACAAATTTTGTTAGGTTGATGCTGTTACGTATGATTTCGTTTACACATAATCAAAACAGTCTTTCTATCCTTATATTTGATTAAACGATATGAATCTTTTGCTACATCATTATAGCTATGACGAGTGGAAAATGGTTGTGTTGGATTAGACCGTATCACATACGATCTGACTCATTATTGATTTCAATTGATATCAAACAGTCTTGTTACTGTTTGACCCGATTTTATGGTAACAGAAAAACAAAGTATTCTTACCCCTGTTTTCGATTGAATCACTTTTGATTATGTTTAATGTTGAAAGATAAAATCATTTGAATTTTGAGTGATTCGTTTTAAATGATCATTGGAAGATAATTGAATTTAATTATTTTAAAA